>CM052191.1:2323845-2361276 GCA_028455805.1 Lasioglossum figueresi | reverse complement strand
CATATAATTTATTCATATAATTATTAATTAGTCGTCAAATAACATTTCAGATGATTTGTGTTCAGAATAATCACATATTTTTCTTTTTAATGAAATAAGAAATGTTCAAAATTATAACTTGGAAGTTAAATTAAAACTATTTGAATACCTGTACACACACAAATATAGCATAAATATTCGCATTCATCATTGTTGAATATCTGTATTATCCACTAAGAAAACTGCGTCTTGTTCAATTATCAAATTTTCCAAAATTATGATTTTTTATATTCATATATTTTGTGTAATTCATAGGATTATTTGTCGAAAATTCGGAGTAACGAAACGTTCAAGAATGTTCAACTAGATGGAATGATCTGGAATATTAAATCTCGACAATTTTTATTTGCGCAAAAATCCGCACTCGAATGATAAATATTCGTTCTTGAACTTTATCGATACACCACGAGACTGTTTCACACCTTCACTGTGACTCGTTCCAATTATAAAGTCTACAGAAGACGGAGGTGATATTTGGATTTCGATCTGTACTAAGTACATTTTGAAAAGTTAAATGTATTTTAAGCACGGATTGAAAATACATATTTCTTTCCTAAGACTCTGATCTTGTACCAAAAATTATTGGATGTAGTAACTGCAACACGTTTGTTAACTTAAGTAAGGTAGTTTTCCAATATTTATTTTTTTTCGTAGATTCGCAAACAAAAATATTTAGATGCATCTACAGATTTATTGTATATAAAATATGACTGTAATAAAAAAATGCCATTTCAAATATTTACTAAATTATTTTACTCGTTTACAGACGATCCAATTTGTAGCATTTTCGATCAGAATCGTGTTCTCAGTTTTTCAACTGCTATATCATGGACACAAATATCATAGAAAACAATAAATAATTACACTTTCAGCTCAAAGCGCAAATGATCAATACGTTTCAATGTACTGTTACGTTACCTTTGAGATTTACGGAAACGCCTCTACTTGATTAATCTACTTGATTGCTTTAAAATGCAATATCATGTTTACGAAGGATAGCCTATCCTATGACTGAACTGTATACATAATTGTGCGCGTTACATAATTATAAAAGGGAATTCATACGTTCCCACGTCATTACTAATTCGACGTGGAACGACGGAGTAAGTTAATAGGAATTTAAAGCAAGGACAGGGAAACATTTCTAATTTGATACAATCCACTCTTCTGTTGCATTCATAGTTACAATGGTTCTATTTATAAAGCCAAAAATGGATTTGGTTACGTGAGATAATTACTGAGGCAATAAACATGTCAGCGGACCCATATGTAACTGTCAGGGTTAGAGACAAAATACAGGCCTGGTCCTTATATCAAGCGGGCAACGGACTTTTCCGTTCTGCCCCTTTTGGGTTTCTCTTCAGTCTTTGACTAGCGAGCATAGAGACAAGTCCTTACAAGTCCTTCCTAGCTAACTTTAATAAACTAGAGTTTATTAGGTATTTGTTTTCTTAACTTATTTAACCACCTATAACCAATATCTTCAAATGCATGTAAAAGGCTAACGATGTAACATTATTCTCGATAGCGCTGCTCTTCATTCATTAGTACAAATTAATTATTAGTCGTTACGATTGATCGATTATATCTGATACTAATTTGGAATACTTTCTAAAACGAATGTAAATGGCTAATGGTATAACATGGTTCCTGACAACTCTACTTTTCCAGTATTAATAGGTGTACAAATTAATTCGTAACCCACACAATTAATTAGTTGCTACTTCCTTGGAAACGGCAATTTCTGAGGTCATTTAAAGAAACTTTTTCCTTTGCGAATGTGTTTTCAGGGGCTTCGTTAGTGGTCAGGTGTAGCGGCGCTCTGATTGGTCCGTGTTTTGTGTTACTAACTACTTAACGAAGTCGCGGAGAACATTTTCGCAAAGGAAAAAGTTACTCGAAATGATTTCAGGAATCACCTTTTTTCAAGGAAGTGCATTTTTGGAACTCCCTGTATATTATCGTGAATTTTATATGCAAGGTAGTAGGTCTGGAAATAGACTTTCAGAACCCAGACTCATTGTAATTGAAGGCCTGCGTTTACATCGGCACGATGTTTGTGTGTACACAGAATTCACTCTCCTTATCTTTACGTTAGTTTCTATCTCGGTCCTCTTGCGCAGGAGAATTCCGTTTGGTCCTCGATAAGATTGCATCAGAGACGCATACAGGACGTCTCCAGTTCGAGTGGACAACGAAGTGTGTTGCATGAATGAAAATAGGAAAAGGACAGTTATGGAAACGTATTAGGTGTATGCAAAAGTTTTAATCTTTTTTCATTTTTCTATGTTACCAGTCAATCAACTTGATTATTTAGACCGCAAATTTGATGCATGTACGATAAAACTGAATTGGTAAGATACAAAACTTCTGTGACATCAGAAGAATTTGAGAACGCCATTAAACTACTTTCGGATTTTCAAAATTACCGAAAGAAACGGTACATTTCTAGTTAATTTCTGTTTCCTACAATTAACTTCGAAAATGTTTAAATTGCGTAAAAATGCACACAGTCTAATTTGTAGATTGCAACTATTATATGGTGATATGGTTTTGGTGTATGAAACGCCCTGTACGCACAGTATGTATATGTCTTGTGCGTACAACTCGAAATATGCTGTGCAAAGGTATACACTGAGATACCGTGCCGTTTATTAATCTGAACATGCTCAGTTTACCGAGCTACATTTTATCGAAGAGTATAAAATGGAGCAGACAATGAGATAATTCGAAACATAACAGAGTTTCTTTTATTTTACTAATAAAGCGATTACTGGAAAAAGTAAAAAGGGTTGCGTACTTTTGGACGGTTGAAAAATAAGATTAATTCAACCATGTTCAAATAAATTATGAATAAAAACACAATAAAATGAATACATTAATAAATACATAATAATATAATAAATACATTAAATACTACACACAATAAAAACTCACCCTATAACTACCCTTGTCGTAGTGATACCGACTTGAAACTCGTCATAAAGGGTTTTCTTTGGGAGCCCTATCGAATGGTCTGACCAAAAATCAATTTGGTTTGGAGCACTTTTCGGCATCTTATTCGGCTGTACATTTTGTTGATTTATACAGGGTGCGGCAAAAGTTCGGAAACTTTTTGTCGTGAAATATTTGCGAAAGAAATGTATCTTTTCTGTATATTTTTATAATCAGGGCGTCCGTCATTCAATTTGTTAGTTCATGGTATAAGTGGTCTATTCATTTGTCTTAAAGTAAAATGGCGGACACGCGTAAAGAAACGCGTGCTTTTATAATTTCCTTAGATTTGAAAAATAAACGTCAAGTTGAGATCGTTCGTTTGCTCGGTGTTAACAAATCAGTGGTTTTAAAGGCGATTAAACGCTTCAAGGAGCTTGGCAACACCAAGGACCGTCATCGGAGTGAAAGACCATGCACTGCAACACTCCTGCCAATTGCAAAATCATCCGAGAAAGAATTCGTCGCAATTTCCATCAATCGATGAGAAAAATGGTCAAGGAAATCGGTATTGACGAGTCTAGTGTTTGCCGAATTGTCAAAAAGAAGCTTAAACTAAAGTTGTTGAAGCTCCAAAAAGGACAACATTTAAATGATAAAAAAAAAACAATGAACGGAAGAAGTGTTGTCTCAGTTTCACAAACGAATATTGTTTTCCGACAAAAAATATTTTAGCACCGAGCAGACCTATAGCGTCCAAAATGATAGAGTGCTTGCTCATAGGTCTTCTGAAGCGAATAAAAAAGGTCGGATCGTTTCACGCACTCAAAAACCTGCAGGAGTTATGGTTTGGGCAGGGGACAACTCAGGACTTCTGCAAGTACCATTTTCCTGAGTTCATCTCGCCCAAAGAATGGCCGCCATATTCACCCGATTTGAATCCGTTGGATTATTCTACCTGGGGGATTCTTGAGGCAAAATCTTGTGCTAAACCTCACAACTCAGTGGAGTCGTTGAAGCGTGATTTGAAGAAAGCGTGGAACGAAATTCACGAAAATACGCTGCGTGCCGTGATCATTTCGAGAAGGCTTTGTATAACATAAATTTTATGGATTTCCAATGTTATTATTGTTGTGTTCCATTCAATAAATAAAAATTTGGTTTTACAGTAACTATGCAGAAAGATTCCAAACTTTTGCCGCACCCTGTAGTGTAGAACAAAATGAGTGAATTATTATACTGGGATTCTTTATACTACGCTCGAGCAACTTCTTCTCCGCTGTTGCTCCACGACTCTCACTACCAGTATAGTGCTTTCCCCACTATCAACTACTTCATATTGCCCCTACCATGCCTCGCGTGACTGCGTGGGTACGGCCTGCTGTGTATACATTCTTAGTCCCTCTTCCTCCTACAATCCACAGGAGTTTGGTGTGGAGGACCCAAGGATAGGGACCAGTGTCGCCAGATGAGGACCAAACGAACCACATTCTCTCTCCACCTTTTCCCCTTCCACTATCCCATTCCACTACCATGAGCACACTCCAGCGTCCCCCACTAACAATAAGACCGTAGACTCGTCGTGCGACAGCGTGACCATCAGAGAGGGGGCAACGTTTCCCCTCGGTTTGTGCTACCTCCCCTCATCTGGCGACACTGCATGGCATCTAGTCAGTGTCGCCAGATGAGGACGAAACGGACCTCATTCCCTCTCCACCTTTTCCGATCCATTAACCAACCCATTCCACTACCATGAGCACACTCCAGCGTCTCCCACTAAGACCGTAGACTGGTCGTGCGACAGCGTGACCATCAGAGAGGGGATAACGTTTCCCCTCGACTTGTGCTGCCTCCCCTCATCTGGCGACACTGCATGGGAACTAGTCAGTGTCGCGAGATGAGGACCAAATGGACCACATTCTCTTTCCATCTTTTTCCCTTCCACTATCCCATTCCACTACTATGAGCACACTCCAGCGTCCCACACTAAGACCATAGACTGGTCGTGCGACAGCGCGATCATCAGAGAGGAGGTAACGTTTCCCCTCAATTTGTGCTGCCTCCCTTCATCTGGCGACACTGCATGGCACATAATCAGTGTCGCCAGATGAAGACCAAATGGACCACATTCTCTTTCCACCTTTTCCCGATCCATTAACCAACCCATTCCACTACCATGAGCACATTCCAGCGTCCCCCACTAAGACCGTAAATTGGTCGTGCGACAGCGCGACCATCAGGGAGGGGGTAACGTTTCCCCTCGATTTGTGCTGCCTCCCCTCATCTGGCGACACTGCATGGCACGTAGTCAGTGTCGCGAGGTGGGGACTAAATGGACCACATTCTCTTTCCATCTTTTGCCCTTCCACTATCCCATTCCACTACTATGAGCACGCTCCAGCGTCCCGCACTAAGACCGTAGACTAGTCGTGCGACGGCGCGACCATCAGAGGAGGGGTACCTTTTTCCCCTCGATTCGTGCTGTCTCCTTTCAGCTGGCGACACTGCATGGCACATAATCATTGTCGCCAGATGTGGACCAAATGGACTTCATTCCCTCTCCACCTTTTCCCCATCCATTAACCCATTCCACTACCATAATCACACTTCAGCGTCCCCCACTAAGACCGTAGACTGGTCGTGCGACGGCGCGACCATCAGGGAGGGGGTAACGTTTCCCCTCGATTTGTGCTGCCTCCCCTCATCTGGCGACACTGCATGGCACGTAGTCAGTGTCGCGAGGTGGGGTCCAAATGGACTACATTCTCTTTCCATCTTTTTCCCTTCCACTATCCCATTCCACTACCATGAGCACACTCCAGCGTCCCCCACTAAGACCGTGGGCTGGTCGTGCGATGGCACGACCATCAGAGCAAGGGTAATTTTTTTCCCTAGATTCGTGCTCACTCCCCTCATCTGGCGACACTGCATGGCACCTAGTCAGTGTCGCAGGTTGAGGACGAAACGGACCTCATTCCCTCTTCACCTTTTCCCCATCCATTAACCAACCCATTCCACTATCATGAGAACACTCCAGCGTCTCCCACTAAGACCGTAGACTGGTCGTGCGACAGCGCGACCATCAGAGCATGGGTAACTTTTTCCCCTCGATTCGTGCTGCCTCCCCTCATCTGGCGACATTGCATGGCACATAATCAGTGTCGCCAGATGAGGACCAAATGGACCACATTCTCTTTCCATCTTTTTCCCTTCCACTATCCCATTCTACTACCATGAGCACACTCCAGCGTCCCCCACTAAGACCGTAGACTGGTCGTGCGACGGCGCGACCATCAGGGAGGGGGTAACTTTTTCCCCTCGATTTGTGCTGCCTCCCCTCATCTGGCGACACTGATAGGGACAGGAGTCATCTGCGGCTTACGAGCCTCAAGTTACCCTGGCGTGCTGTAGACTGTAATACCATTTCTTGATGAAAAAGTTTCATAAGATTTGCATTCGAGAATGCAGCAACCAAATATAGTTACAATTGGGGATGTTCTGCAAGTATCACTTTCCAGTTTAAGCCTGATATTGCATCAGCTTTGGAAAAGTGTGGATCCATTTCGGTGCGAGATCTTCATAAAGCAAATAGTTCGTATTATATAACCTTTAGATATAGTCTTTTATTGTTTCCTTTCGGCAGGGAATCTGATAGCCGTGCGGATATGGCGTATGCTGTTACGTGTTGCAAAGCCGTGGTGATTAATGTTATCACTTTATCTACATATTTAGTAATGAACTCGATTATCGTTTCGTATAAAGCTTGATAGGTAATTTCGTACTGTGACCCGATTGTTTTATCTCTTCTTGACAGTAGTGCGATTAAAATTTCGGTGTCAGTGACACTTCTCGTAAAATTTAATAGTATCGTATAAAGTTTAATCAATTAATTAATAAGTATCATATCAAATTTAATAGTAGTATCATGGTATGAAATATCATCACAGTATAATATAAAACACTGAAAACATTCGAAGGAATAACGAGAACTATTATGTTATTATCATTTTATGCAAGCAAAAACCACGGGTTATTTACAGTTTCTTAACATTATTACATTAATAAATAAAAATACATTTTTATTGAATTCCTGCTTGTCGTAATTGATGTATACAATTTTTATGTTGAATAAAGATCCTCGTTGTCTAATCATTAGATTACGGTCGCGTCAGGAATAATTGAATATAACATAAAAATATCTTGTTCACAGAATTCGAATTGTACAGAAAGTATGAAAGATAAACAATAAAATCATTTTGTGTGGCTGTCTTAGTAACGAATCTTTGTAAGACTATCCTACTATCTCATGTCGATATTTGCTGAATCACTGTCGACTACTGATCCTGATGATGATGCCGAATAAATGGCATAATCTTGAAAGATTTGTTCAACAACCTGTAATAGGAAGCAAGACGAGCTGAATCAACTAACCTTAATAAGAAATACATGATTCCATTTAAAAAAACCAAATTTGACCTTCGTGTGTCCTCTACGTATCCTCATACAAAAAAAATTAATCACAATCAAATTACGCCCACCCTGTATATGTATTCTGTGTATACATATATTTTAAAGATATTAAAAAATGCGGTAATTATGCTTAATAAAATATATTATTTTAGTCGTCGTACTTGTCTGGCAGTGAAAAATAATAGTTGACTAAAAATAGACTGTATGTGACATTACACAGTTAATCGTGTACCAGCATCAGATATAAATACATGAAAAATGCAACGTAGCAATAATTAATGTTTTACTATTCTTTCTTGTTACAGGACAAAACATAAATCGTCTACAAGATGGGGTCGATGTTCAGAAGCGAGGCGATGGCTCTTTGCCAGCTGTTTATTCAGCCAGAGTCTGCCTATCAATCCGTCTCTGAACTTGGAGAAACCGGTACTGTGCAATTTCGCGATGTAAGTTCTGTTCGATAGGTTCTTGAATTATTCATTTTTATCACTGGCATTAATCTATCGCCCTGTCATCACTTTAGTAACATCATTTGCTTTTGATGATTCAGTGATAGCCATAGCTAAGTCTGAACTTATCAATTTTCGAAAAACACGGACCAATCAGAGCGCGACCTAGACGCGTGTTGGCACAGTCGGCTTGGCGCGCCAACTGTCAATTGGCCGACTGTGCTAACATGCGTCTAGATCGCGCTCCGATTGGTCCGTGTTTTTCGTTAATAAATCCTTAACAAAGCCGCGAACGCCATTTTTGCAAAGGAAAATGTCGCTTCAAATGATCTCCTGAACCTCCCATTTCCGGATGTTGAATGACTTTTGGGACACCCTGTATACGAGGTGCGATAAAAAAAGAACAGGACTATGTCAGACAATGTCAGACAATGTCAGCTTCCTTGCGACGGTGTCAGATAAAATTTGATCGCGTTGCTGGACCCTTTTCTCTGTCCTTGCGTATCAGTCTCACAATCAGAGTCGCCGTATGAAGGGAATTGACTCGAATCGAGGGGAAAAAGTTACCCTCTCTCTGCCAGTACCGGACACGTGCACGACAGATACGAAACGCGTCACGTGACCGGTCCGTGGCGGAAGTGTGGGTAATAGCGCCGTAGAAGGGGAAAGTAGAGTGGGGACACAAGTCTTGATCTGGCGACACTATTCTACACGTTCTACAGTCAGTGTTGAGGTATTGTGCAGAATTTCTTGCGCATGCGCGGCGATTTTAGCCTCGGTAAACTAAAATTCTCGATAAAACGGGATACCTTGAACACCCCGTAAAATATCGGTAATTCCCCGCCAATATAACTGCTCCAGGGCTCCACTACCTCGTCATCATCAAACTGCGGATCTTTATGCAGAATAAAAATTGTCTGCAACGATTGCAAGAAATAGAAACTGAATTGAATGTTATTTTTTCCCTTAAGGACTGCGTCTCCTAGACAGACGACACTCGCGTGTGACTGCACACAGTCACCACAGTACACTCACACACCGCTAGACCACGTATACGTACGCAAAGATTGCAAGGGTCCGGAGATTCCACTCCTGATATCTTAATAATGCAAAGACGGGGTTCCTTATTAGTCAAAATCGGTAGATAAAAGATCAATCTAGGGGGCTATTTGCTTCAAAAGTCTTACTTTTACGTTTACGACGCGTAATTCTCATTATTCTGCAGCGTGTCGCGGAGCCGCGAGTAGCAATAGAGAGGCGACGGTGCTGCCGCCTATCGTGGCTGTCGATATGCTACCGAATAATGAGAATTACGCGTCGTAAACGTAAAAGTAAGACTTTTGAGGCAAATAGCCCCCTAGATTGATCTTTTATCTACCGATTTTGACTAATAAGAAACCCCGTCTTTGCATTATTGAGTAATCAGAAGTGGAATTCCGGACCCTTGCAATCCTCGCGTACGTATACGTGGTCTAGCGGTGTGTGAGTGTACTGTGGTGATTGTGTGCAGTCACGCGCGAGTGTCGTCTGTCTAGGAGACGCAGTCCTTAATGAGGTTAATAGAGGAGAAATCATATATTGACATTTCCAATTTTAAAAATTTTCTTTCTATTTTGAAGTTCATCTACTCAATTTTTCTATAAATGCATAACAATCCGCAATCTAGTCGTCATAATATAAATACGTTACTGTTTTGGACGTGCATGCGCGTGAAATCTTGCACAATATCTCACCACTGTCTACAGTGTCAAAGCGTAGCCCCCTTTGAGCTACGACTTCACTTTCGAGGGCAAGAAGTAGCTACAACTGTTACAAGGAATAGTCACGCGGAAGCAGTTTGGCTGTCTCTGTGGCAGATGTTTGAAATTCGGCATAAAATTTCCCGCCCATCCTTCGCTTTTCCAAGCCGAATAACGAATCGCAAAGCCACACCAACACAGCTCTACAAAATTGTTTATAACACATATCGAGATACTCGCAGTTCGATGAATTTTCGTAAACTGATGCACAAGGGTACAGAGAAGTGGTCAGCAAACCCATCAAAGAGTATTATCTTTCAGCGACAGTTCCAGTAGAGGTGCTATATTCTTTGTAGTGTGCCGAACGTAGAAAAGGATAGCTTTTCTCTTTCCGTTTGCCGACCTCATTCGCACCTGAAACTTCAATCGCTTATTACATGAGTAATTATAATCGTAATTATTGATGTCATCATTGGTGTCGTCATAGCTCAACGGTGATGTCAATTACTTTCAACGAAAGTTCGTCAACGAAGTCCGCCGGTGCGACGAAATGGAGCGGAAGCTTCGATACATCGAAGCGGAAGTCAGAAAGGATGATGTGCCAATCCAGGACAACCTGATTGAGTTACCACGCGCGCCGAATCCCCGAGCCATTATAGATCTCGAGGTAAATGCTTTTTTTACGAACCTAATTGTTTAACACTCTTGTTCCTAGTCGGAACATTTTACCCTGTTCGACATCATTATTTAAAATCCTTCATCTGATTTCAACTTTCTCTTTCTACCCGAAACAGCTGCGCGTTGTATTCTCTGAATTTTAAGAAACAATAAATTTAGCAACACAATGTATCTATTGTTCTGTAATCTACCAGGAACAGAGAAGAAAATTTATGCTTATTGTTCGAAGTCTTCGTCACGAGTCTGGCTCGATATTGTATTGTAGTAGTGCAAGAGGTTAGGCAACTTCCTCCTGCAAGTGGAGAAAATGTACATTGATATTAATTGTTATTGCAGGCGAATCTCGAGAAGACGGGGAACGACATATTAGAGCTGAGCCAAAATGCGGTGAACCTGAAGAGTAACTATCTCGAGTTGACGGAATTACGACACGTGCTCGAGAAGACCCAAGTGTTTTTCACGGAGGTAGCTAAAGTAGTTCAGCAGCTTTTGCTCATAGCATCGTCCTCCTTCGTGTAATCGATGTTACCGTTCTGACGGAGAGTCAAGATTCGTCTCATCTTCTTCTATATCAACAGGAAGAGGCCAATGACTCGATCACCAGGACGCTAACTAACGAGGAAGCACAGAATCAGACCATCACCAGCCGGGGACGTCTTGAGTATGTTGCTTTTTCATTAACCACACGGAATATTGTAGGAAAAGCTAGGGTTTTTTGTTACACATCTTTGAAACCAGAAAATATCTTTTTAATCCAAAAGTATTTTGGCACGTGATCCCTCGGCGTTTAAGTTCTTTCGCGATTTGTAGTGTAGCGGACCTTGTACTAGCTTAAAATGGAAAAAATCGAACAGTTTCGAATTCCCAATAAGATTGCAGAGTATGTGAACCTAATTTTACGAAAAGATGCAGACCTGATGAAATTTTCATTTTGTTTATGGTGAAAACAATGATTAAATTTGATAATGTAATTACGAATTCAGGTTCAAAAACTGTGGAACACATATGTTTATGTGAGTATAAACGACCTGTTAATGTTTGAATCAAGCTGCGTACCAATTTCGGAAATTTGCTATCAAGACAAACGCGTTTAAAAGGGCATAGCCGAATAAGATGGTCAAAACTGCCCTTAGAGGTTTTTCAATGGTTGTTGAACCATTCGAAAGCTGACCAAGAAAAACCCCTCTGAGCAAAATTTCAGCCCTCTAGCTTGCCCGTGAGGGTAGTTACAGGGTAAATTAGATTTTGCGCTTTTCTGCGCATTTTTCCGATCTCAAAGGCGTCCTAAAATTCTGAAAAAATGTGACATATTTTGGATCCTAAGGCGCATTTTTCAGAATTTTTTCAGATTTTTGTGTTGCAAACTGTGGTCGTAAAAAATGAAAAAACCCAAAGAAATCGGAAAAATCATTTTTTCTCAAATATATGAAAACATGCTATTTAGCTGTTTGGTTCTGCGATATAGTACTATAACAGACAGTGTTGTCAATTTTTATTAGATTTTTTGTTGTGGGACATCATTGTCAAAAACAATAAAAACCGAATTTTTTCGACATTTCTTACATTGAAAAAAGCAATTTGAGAGAAAGAAAATCCCATTCTGTGCAATATATTCCTGAATTTTCGCAAAATTTGCAACATTACCGATTAGCAAAGCGGTTAAGGATTCAGACTACAAAGCGTTATACACTTTGGTTCGAATCCTGTCGATGCAAAGTTTTTTTTCCATACATCAAACTTTATTTTTTCAATTTCTTATTACATGGTTTATTCATGTGAGATTAACAATATTTTTTTATGTTTTAAAATTATTTAAGTAACATTTTTAAGTAAAATACATATAAAAATAGTTTTGGAGTACCTATTATTTCCCCGATTCTCTAATTGTATATGTTCATCATGACGGTCCTGTTTAACATTCTTAACATTAAAATTCATGAATCTAGTTTCTAAGCCTTGTTTCTTAAAAAATTAGGGAGGAAATGAAACCAGTATTTTGAAATTGAGATATCAGGTAGATGCTCGATACCTCCATACTATTATATCGCCAGCTGAAGCACTTAGCACCATTTTCATATTATTTTCGGCTTAATCATTCGGAAAATAATGCGTTCTGGTTTTTAATCTCCATCAGCGTCCTCATTAAAATAATAGGCGTAGCTTCATTTTGATTAAAAATGGTGCTAAGAATATTAAGAATGTTAAATAAGACCGTCATGATGAACATATACAATTACAGAATCGAGGAAATAATAGGTATTCCAAAACTATTTTTATATGTATTTTACTTAAAAATGTTACTTAAATAGTTTTAAAACATAAAAAAATATTGTTAATCTCACATGAATAAACCATGTAATAAGAAATTGAAAAAATAAAGTTTGATGTATGGAAAAAAACTTTGCATCGACAGGATTCGAACCAAAGAGTATACGTTCTGCAGTCCTTAACCGCTGTGCCAATCGGCGATGTTGGAAAAGTTGCGAACATTTAGGAATATATTGCGCAGAATAGAATTTTTTCCCTCTCAAATCACATTTCTTAGGACAAAAAATTGCTTTTTTCAATGTAATAATGCTTAAAATGACTTAATATACACCCACGGTACAGCCAAGAAGTGTAACTTTCTTCCTCACAACAGAAACGTCGAAAAAATTCGGTTTTTATTGTTCTTGACAATGATGTCCCACAACAAAAAATCTAATAAAAATTGACAACACTGCCTGTTATAGTACTATATCGCGGAATCAAACAGCTAAATAGCATGTTTTCATATTTTTGAGAACGAATTATTTTTCCGATTTTTTGGGGTTTTCCATTTTTTACGACCACAGTTTGCAACAAAAAAATCTGAAAAATTGTAAAAAATGCGCCTTAGAATCCAAAATATGTCACATTTTTATCAGAATTTTAGAACGTCTTTGAGAACGGAAAATGCGCAGAAAAGCGCAAAATATAATTTACCCTGTAACTACCCCCACGGGCAAGCTAGAGGGCTGAAATTTTGCTCAGAGGGGTTTTTCTTGGCCAGCTTTCGAATGGTTCAACAACCATTGAAAAACCTCTAAGGGCAGTTTTGACTATCTTATTCGGCTATGCCCTTTCGTGTACTTAAAACCATGTGTTTTCGAAAACTTGTAGCTCTTTTTTTGCTACACTGCTTTTTGCTACACTGCTTTTTCTCACGCGCATAGCAGACCACCGTCTTCCATGTAACTCTTTGCGATTCAATTTGTTCGTGTCTGGGAACTGTTTATTGTTGCTTAATTGGTGGTATTCCTATCATTTACTTCAGGCCTGGGCATCTTGCGGTTCGTCAGATGAGGGGAGGGAGCACGAATTAAGGGGAAAAAGTTACCCTCACTCTGCCAGTACCGGACACATGTACGGCGGAAGCGTGGGGAACATCGTCGTTAGAGGGGAAGGTAGAGTGGGGACACGTTAGGGGAATATAAAATAGTTGATGGTGGAGGAACCGGTACACTGGTAGTGGGAGTCGTGAAGCGACAGCTGAAAGGAAGTTGCTCGGGCCTGATTTACTTGCAGCGTGTCACATTTCAGAGAAAAGTCTGCTTTTTTAACCGATTCTAATATCATAATTAGACTGCGGATCTTTGTACAAAATAAGAATTGTTTTCATCAATTGTAATATAGCAGGACATTTAATTATTTCTTTAATCATTTTAAGTTTAGTACTCTTTGGTATTGTACCTAATCATATTTGGCACGAATGAATAAAATCCGTGATCTAATCATAATTTGTAATAGTCAGAACAGCATTGTACGTCTCGCTAAAAATGCCAACAGTCGTAACCACCGCGGTCTCAACAATAGTAATAGTTTTTTTCCCTTGTTTCGAACATAATGTTTTTTTAGTCAATCCAAAATTCTCTACATTTGGTTGTGTACAAATAATTTAACATCGCATTATTAACAAAGTGCACTATTAATCGAATTAAATCTATGTGCATATATTTCTGTCGACTGGAATTGTGACTACTAAACTTTTTCAGATTTTCAAGTTGTTCATATCATTTCTGTTTATTTTCAATGATTCGTTGAAATGGCTGTACGAAAAAGCAATAAACACTTAGCATAAGTATGCACAATTTTATATCGCTTGAATGATTGAGATTCTGACATGATACATCTGAAGCATGATAATTAATCCATAAATTGTTTTGGATTATCCAATTTATCCAAATAGTTAATTAAAAGAGAATATAATACTGCAATTTACCAATACGTGTTTATATCTTTTTCATTTTGTTTCCGATGAGAAATGAATTGGAAATGCGTCCACGTGATCTTGTTTTGAAAAATCACAGACAATGTAGATTAATTCAAATTGGTAATGACAAACGATTATTAACAAATGGTCGTTACATACCCATCACATTGCGCTTTGTATCATTTGAAAGTAACGTTTGAAAAATCTATTTTCATTTCGACGGGATTTTTCTTCCAGATTTGTTGCTGGGGTAATAATCCGAGAACGTGTACCAGCTTTCGAGAGAATGCTATGGCGGATATCTCGTGGAAACGTATTTTTGCGTCAAGTAGAACTGGACCAGCCTTTAGAAGACCCAGCTACTGTTAGTCCATATTTTTTTATTCTCCTTTGAACAATAGTTTTTATTTCAAGAACGTTTTATTTAGATGATGTTCACTATAAACAATTCCGCATATTTTTATAGTGTTATTGTATTAATTTGTTTTATTTAACTAAATTAGTTTAACCCATTGAGGATAAACAGTATCTTTAGGCCCCCGGAGCTTTCGAGTATCTAATTTCGTGAACCTATATCTGTTTTAGGGGAACCAGATGTACAAAACGGCTTTTGTTGCCTTCTTCCAAGGAGAGCAGCTGAAAAGTCGCATTAAGAAAGTCTGCAGTGGTTTTCATGCTTCTTTATACCCATGCCCGCATAGTCCTACGGAACGCAGTGAAATGCTGATAGGCGTCCGCACCAGATTATCGGATTTGAACATGGTGAGGCTGTAATATTCGTTAAACATTTTTGTTATCATATCTTTGATGTGGTTATTGTTAGGATCAGCTTTGTACAGAGCATGGTATTAATTTAATGAAAATACAGGACGTTTATCATGGTGTCTGGCATATAGTCAGAGACTTTATAATGATATCTGGCAGGTCGGTCGCATTAAGAGCTGTATTGCAATGTGAAATTTTTTCATCTTTTGCTTATTTCTTAGGTTCTAAATGAAACACGAGATCACCGTCAACGTGTGTTGCATAATGTAGCTAAAGAGCTGCCCAATTGGACCATCATGGTTAAAAAGATGAAAGCGATTTACCATACGATGAATCTATTCAACATGGACGTTTCGAAAAAGTGCCTTATAGGAGAATGTTGGGTACCAATATCCGACCTGAATATCGTCAGAAACTGTCTTGCCGAAGGATCGGTTAGTTTTCAAATGAAATTGTCCGAAATATAGTTAGTCTTCCATATCCGAATACCTTAAATATCCGAAACATTCTGATATCCGAGCAGCGCTTCGCAGCGCTGTTTGTATACAATGTACTGATCGTCCATCAGGAAATGGCAGTGAGCAACTTGTAGGAATCACGCGATATCCCTACTCCGCGCTACACGTCACGCAATTGGCCGAATCGCTTGACGAAGACAGCAAATGCGCGTATTAGTGTGATTGGAAGCGTAAGAGTGGGGTCCCGCAGACTCCCTTGCGCTCCACTATCGAAATCACTGCCATCTCCTGATGGTCAATCGGTACATATGTATAGTTTCTACTATATAATTTCTAATTTTGTTATTGTTTTATCCGATTTAGCGTACCTATGGTAGTACGATGCCGTCTTTCCTCAATGTTATATACACAGACGAGAGTCCGCCAACGTTTAACAGGACGAATAAATTTACGAGAGGTTTCCAAAACCTAATTGACGCGTACGGAGTGGCATCATATCGTGAAGTTAACCCAGCACTTTATACAATTATCACTTTCCCCTTTTTATTTAGTATCATGTTCGGTGATGCTGGCCATGGTATGTATATTCTAATGAAGTATTAATGAAACTGTTATATGGATAGTTGATTTACACTAACATCGAACGTTTATTTTGGATGCAGGTGTAATTATGCTTCTGTTTGCACTGTTTATGGTACTGCAGGAGAAGAAATTTATGTCACAAAAATCGACGTCCGAAATTTGGAATATATTCTTTGCCGGTCGTTATATTATACTTTTGATGGGTATATTTTCTATTTATACCGGCCTCATCTACAACGACGTGTTCTCAAAGTCCATTAACTTGTTCGGATCTAGTTGGATCATATCGTACGATCGGAGTACCATAGCTAATGCTCATGCCCTTGAGTTGGATCCGGCTGCTGACAGTGATTATAAACAAGTACCATATCCGTTCGGTATGGACCCAGTTTGGGTATTAGCCGAGAACAAGATTATATTCTTAAACTCGTACAAAATGAAGCTGTCCATCATCTTTGGAGTTGTGCATATGATGTTTGGCGTCTGCATGAGTGTCTTCAATATTATGTAAGTTTAATTATTCAAATTATAGCACCCATAATATCTGAGTATTGTTTTTACTTTTAGTGGGTAATGAAAAATTTAATTCATCAGACATCAAGTTCACATACTCGATAGATATGGCTTTCTGGTTAATTTGCGTCACGTACTATCTTGATATTTTGATAAAAAATCATATTTTTCATACAGTCACTATTTTTATTGCATTCTGCATATGTCTATGAATGCAATCATAACGATATTTCTTTGTTTCCAGGTACTTCAAGAAGTATTCGAATTTCTTTCTCCAATTCTTGCCACAGCTCCTCTTTCTTATTGTGTTGTTTTTCTATCTCGTAGTTTTGATGTTCGTCAAATGGGTCCTGTATAATGCTGCTTCAAAAGGTAAAGATCGTATTTTCAATTAATTTCATTATCTTTTTAGATGTAAGTGCAGATGTAAAACCCATCCCGTTGTATTTTAATTTTCAGACCATGCTTATAGTCCAACATGTGCCCCATCCGTTTTGATAACGTTTATCAACATGATACTGCAAGGTGAGGCGACTATGGCAACGGGGTGTAGCCAGTACATGTTCCCTGGTCAGTCCATTGTACAATACGTCTGCATTGGTATTGCTATAGTGTGTATACCTGTGATGCTTTTTGGAAAACCTGTCTATTTCTTAATATCAAAGAAGAGGAAATCTGGAGGAAAAGTTCAAGTAAGTGCACATAATAACAGCATCTATGTCATTGCTTTGACTAGTCTTCTAAGTGTTGACGTTGCAAGAGAATGTCTCTCTTTATTTCTATTTCCCATCGTTTCTTTATTTCGTTGAATTTCTTTGACCATCTGATCTGGCTTTTAAGTGAGCACCACCGTATAATTGACTGATTCGAACGTTTCAGAGCAATGGAACGCAAGACATCGAGTTACAGTCAGACCCTACGCAAACGACAGCTTCAACTAGTGAAGCAGCCGCAGGTGGTTCCGATCATGAGGAAGACTCATTCAGTGAACTTATGATCTACCAAAGCATTCATACTATAGAATACGTTCTCTCGACGATATCGCACACTGCCTCTTATTTGCGTTTGTGGGCCTTGTCGCTAGCCCACGGGCAACTGTCAGAAGTATTGTGGTCAATGGTATTAAGTAAAGGTCTCGGCGCTACAGAGGGCGGTTATGTATTTAGCGTGGTTTTGTTTTTCACTTTTGCTGCTTGGGCATTCTTCACCCTCGCCATTTTGGTCATGATGGAAGGATTGTCTGCTTTCCTTCACACCCTTCGACTTCATTGGTAAGTAGAAACGCAATTATATCCGTGAATCAGTGTCTAGTACAGTGGTTCTTAACCGGTGTTCCGCGAAATTCTGCGAAATATATTAGATATATTTAATAATATATTTTCTAAAATATATTTATTTCTACGCGGGATGTTTTTGTTTATTTTTTGGATCATTAATTTTGGTGTTCCGCAAATTTTTTTATAAAATCAAAAGTTTTCTCTGACTTCAAAAAGGTTAAGAACAACTGGTCTAGCAGAAGGACGTATGGTAGATTTCATTTACAAGAAGACTAATCCATTCCTGTCCAAAAATAAGACTATAATATATTCATTCATTCAATCATTCGCACTACAAATAGCTACTGCATAATATCTTGGATTATGCTGACAAGTAATACGTATTTGATATGTTAACTATTGTAAATTATTTATTTCAGGGTGGAATTTATGAGTAAGTTCTACGATGGTCAAGGTTACCCCTTTCAACCATTTTCTTTCAAAAGTATTTTAGATGCAGAGGAGACCGAAGAATAGGCGAGTTCTGGCCAACAGCAATAATAATAATTCTGAATAGACACGTACACCGTTATCGTGTGCGGACACTTCTTTCAGTTTTCTAAGAAACAGAAAAGTATAAATTATAACATGTGAAAAGAAATGGAATATGTACTTGACAAGGTATTTTTTACGAAATTGAATGGTTATCCGATTGTGTGTTAAGTTTGTATAAAATATTGTTCCTTCGTAAAAATCATGAGGTAACACCATTCAATGTATGAATATGTATTTTACATTCGGCAACAGTGATTCGACAGTCATGTGAATTATGTAATCAAATTACAAAGTTATTTTTTGAGCAAAAATATCTTCTTTCTTCGAACAAACATAATGATTCAAATAAAAATTATTCTATTTCAGAAAACTTACTTCAGAGTAGTCGTAAACGTTTATTTTTGCATCTTTTAACGTCACAAGGAGCTGTGCATGTAATTATTTTGTTGATACTAACTTTACAAGTTTTTCCCGTTTCGTGTTTCATTTGCTTCCATTATTCTCCAATTTTTTTTTGGAAACATTGCGATTGTCACGGTTTTCTGCCTGTTAATACACTTGTATTCTTCTTATAAGTATTGTAACGCTTCCAATAACTTGCTACACGCGCCGCGTTTAATGTTCCGGTATAATTGCCATTGTTTGTTTCTTCGTTTATATTATAAGCTTTTATTATTTTTCCCACCGTATTCTTCTATAACTCCGAATACTGTTTTATACATTTGTTCTTTTCAACTTCTATTGTTTTTGTGTTCGTTTTTTTATGTTTTGTATATTATATCCCCTTTCTTCCCTATATTTTAACAGCATTTAATATTATAATATGTACACAACTTAAGGAGAATATAATTGTACGTTCAGACTTTTATATTTTAGTCTCTGTTTGATTTTCCACGTTTGCAACATGCGATTACAGTTTTCTCAAGTTTTCTTATTGGAAGCAGCAACACAAACTTTTAAATTTGAAATTTCTTTTACCTTCTTCTTTTCCCATATTTATTTGTCTTCTTTTTTTACATCTTTTCTTTTTTTAATTGTTTGTTCTTGATATCTTTTAATGCTTTACAACGAGTTTCGTACTATTTCCTGTTTCTTTCATTTTCTCCTTTAATGCATATTGGCTTTCCTATGAAAATTTTGCATGTACTTTGTCTCTCGCAAGAACACCTCCCGATGTGCCACATACTAATTATTATCCGCGCGTGGTTCTCAATTTCTTTGTTTTCTGTTTAGGTATGATTTTACTAAATGTTTGTATTCTCCTACCTGCCATATTTGCTTGAATAATTCCCTCGCCGACTTTTTACCAATATCTACTTTATGTGATGAAAAAAATGTGTTATATTTTAATTATATTGGCAATTTCTTGATTAAAGTAATCATTCAATTTCTTCAATCTAACTGAAGTAAAAGATTGTTTGTTGCGAGATGCATCAACGACTTTTAATTCTACAAAGATTTCTTTTAGTTTTAAAGGAACAATATTACATAAGCTAACTGAGTACAGAAACACGTTCAGTTAAGAAAACGTATGTCACGAGCATAATAATATATGTAGTTAATATATACATATAGGTACACGATGTAAATGCAAAGTTTACGAATGGTGGAATACCTTTAATGGGTGCATCATATCAGAACAGAATGTAATAATATATTACATGCCTTCTTGTTAAAACAAAAAGACAGAAAATTCAGAATATAAGAAGGATAGAATGTAAATATACTATTGTTAAAGTACAAATTGTTCCGTGTGATCAGCAGAAAGTATTTCATTCCTCAACTGATAACAAAACAACGTTGTTAGAAGTGTAAACAATACAGGTCAATTATATTATTATAATGTGAAAGAAGAGTGATGCAAATATATACAAATATGTAATTATATTTTAACAAATTTCTTGTATTAAATTGACTGTGTCACCCTAATCCATTACTACTTTATAAATATGTCGGAGTGTTCGTCAACATGTGGCATGTTTGACTTTTTCCCTTATACCCAAGGACTCTAGGCCACCGCGAGACCACCCTCGCCATCCTCCCTAAATTAACGGAAAGGTTCGATGAATGGATTACTCGCTGAGGGACAGATGGATCCAGGCATTCGGTGACGACCCTCCGACGAAGCAAGTTCATTTTGTAATTCGAAAATAAAAGAGTTCATTGATTTTCTACTCTGAGTGTTGTATTGTGACTTGTTGCCAGAGTTCCCAGCCCGATGGCTGCCACAAGACCGGAAGTAACTGCGACGATACCTACTGGTGAGTCTATCAACTACCCAGACTCCGACAAATATTTAATAGAACGTCAGTATGTATGTCCGCGTTATAAAAACTATTTAATAATAATTCAAATTGAAGAAACAAGTCATTCATCATAAAGCTTAAGATCTGATAAATTCCCATAGATTGACTGCTTTTTTCCTTGCGTAATCAGAAATTTTTGCCTTTTTTCTAAGTAATCCGAGCTTCATCATGCCACCCTTGCCAGTCAAAAACACTGATCATTTCTTAATTTTAAATACTCATAACTTTTAAACCATTGGATCTTCAACGATTTAAACTTGGATTTTTGGCATTTTCTCGCTTAAATCTACTGGATGGCATAGAAACAAGGAAAAAATTTCTGATTACACAAGGAAAAGTTTAATCTATAGATTCATTTTTATAAATCAAATTAGCTAACCATTAAACGCAATATAACAAACTTCATATTATAACTAAATAGACTACATATTCCTGTTTAACCCTTTGCACTCGGAGCTATTTTAACTTAAAAATTAAATATTTCTTTCGACCTAGCAAAATTCTATTGTATATATAATTTTTTCATTTTATAGATATAAAATTGACATAATACCTCTTACAATACTTAAATGTTTAGTAATTAAATAGATGCCAACATATTTAATAATGTATACAATATTTTGAATATTAATACAACAATTTTTAGTGCTAGGGTTAATAATAGAAGGACCTTAATTGACGGAGTCCTTTTTTTTATTAAATATTTTTATTCTTATGAGGACATTATTCAGCTATGAAACAGAAAAGATGCTTCGTTTTGCTTTGAATAGAATGAAAAAAACATAAAAATTAAAGTTTTCTATGACAGGATCACATATTTTGTTTACAATATAATAAAAATTCTCAAACATGACAAATATCGAATAAATATTTAGTAAATGGAGCTATAATATAAAATTATTGTTTTGGCACAATTTGAAGTTGATATTCTGCGAATACGTTATTTATTTCTAATATGTGCAAAGATATTGACTTTCCTCTTTACAATTTCAACCAGTAGCAATTTTAAAAACGTTTGTTACACATTATCTGGTGAACTAATTCGTTTAACATCTAAAAAATTCAAGTCGTTTTCAAAGGGTGTCCACTTATTTTTGTCCCCAACTGTATTTTCACGAAAGAGTGTGCTTTTGCAAAGCCCAGTCTCCCTGTAAAAAATGAATTAGATTGAATTTAATGATGGGTGGTTACGACATCAATATTCTCGAACCCCAGAAATGTAGCCCTATGTCCAATGGACGGCGCGTGCCGATTAATCGGTTAGTATCGTCGTCAAACCATAATGTCCAGAGGGGAATATGAATGGTAACAGGTAAATCAATTAACTGGTGAATCAATGAATGATCGGTCTGTACAACAATAGTTTTCTTTGTTTACTTGCATTAGAATTCGCATGCGATTGTTTTTCTAAAACTTTTTATAAATGTTATTTAAATCAGAATAACTTTTTTTACAAATTGACCAAACGATTTGACTTTTTTGCCAAGCTAGACGGATTAGTTGAATAGATGATGTACAATGAAAATTTTGGAAAAATTGCGTATCGTTTGAATTACAAATAAAAAATAAAAGTTGGAACGAAGGAATATGAAAAAATTCACGAACAACACTTATACCTGTACACTGATATTGTAAAAATATAAATGATGCCAAATCATTGTACAAAATTTGTGTTTTCCGATATTTTTTGGGGTTTTTGACTTTTTACAATCGGGATGGTGTACTTAAAAATCTGAATTAATTACAGTATGCACATATATCTGGGTATTTGACATCTGTTAGACTTTTTTCACGATTTTCGCATTTGACTAAGTAAGGAAAATGGGTCAGTAGCTAACTTTTTTCAATTTGACCCCATAACAACCCCTTCGTAGGGGAGATACAGGGTTAAAATTTTATAGAACGTGGGTTTTCTCGATGCTTTATTGAATGGTCCACTAGTAATTCCATTTAAAGAGCTATACCCTTCAGTGTTCGAATAATTTTTGGATGCACCGTGTTTCGATGATCCGAAATATCTTTCCGATTCGCGTACAATTTTTCATCGTTGTTTTCCCGGCGTGGAAAAACGAGGGGAGAGACAGTCTCTATACATACATGTAGTTGCGCGCGCGCTTGTGCAACGACTTTCTGTTCTTGAATTGCAAGCGAGTTCAGTCAACGAGTCGCATTCGTCAATGCTCCGAGGTCTAGTGCGCGCTTTTCCGAACGTTCCGTCGTGCATTTCATCTCTACAGGTGAGTGCACGTTATCTGGATGTATCCGTGTTGACTTCGCGATAGATTAACATAGAATCTTACTAATTGGTCGACGTTGGAAATCGGAAACTCGAGTTCGGTTCATTAGAAATCTACTGTTTATCAGCTACGACCGTTTTTAAGGTTTTCCTTTCTATTTAAAGTTTGTTCGGCACGAAGAGGAACAGCTTGCCAGAGGAAGAGGGGGAAGTAGAGTCCGAGGGATTTATAGAGAGAGGGAGAGAAAGAGAGCGTGAAAGTATTAGAGTGGTGGGCGGAGTCAGGAAAGGGGTGTCGAATATTTTAGCAATTAATATACTTTCCGTGTAAATATTTATGTCGTAATATCTTTTATTTATTGCAGAATAATGTAAATTGAAAGAGGTTACTGTGTATATTTATTTGCAAACGTATTTATAATTGCAAAACACACTCCGACACTACCTCATAAACAGTTTGTATTAATTAAGTTTTGTCGTTTTGTATAATGTGCTTTTTTAGAAGTTTTTTTTTAATATAATAGAGTCATTGAAGATAATATTAATGTGGTATTAGTGAAGACACATTATTTCCATGGGTTGTATAATTTGACAAGAATATAGCAAATCTTGTCTACATTGGAAAGTTAAATAATAATGGTGAAATTATAGTAACTGTTGAATATATTAACAAATATGTGTAGTCAACTACATTATACTTTTTTCGAATACAAAGTATTACAAAAATTTTATCAACCTTAATCATTTCCGCTGTGTTTAGAGACGTGCGATGCTCGAGTCTATTTTGACCCAGAATATTCCAATCGTCATCTAATTATTTAATTTATACCGATTAAATTAACAGAATACCCATTAAATTACGAAAATGGAAAGATAAATGTACAAGAAATATCTTCAAATATATTTGTTTAAAAAATTCGTAAATTAAGCTGTTAATGGTCCTAACTATTCCCGAACAGACACACAGCTGATTGAAAACAATATTACAATATTCTTGGATATTTTTGATCTTTTACTTTCTATATATATTTTACCCAGCAAATTTATCAAAAATGCATAAAAATCCATAGTCTATTTATCAGTAACGTTAAACAAACATCCCCTTTTTCTAAATAAACTTATGAGGGAAAAGTAAAAACCATTCTAATCAACATATTTTGTTAATATTAACTTTAAACTAGCATATAGAATACCAAAAATTTGTTGTTTTACTGTTTAACAATTTTAGTTTTAGAATTTTGTTTTAGAATTTAACAACTTGTGTATAATGTATAGATTTGCCACTACAATGCATAAGATTGTCATGCAACAAACTCTCTGTACCTGATCTTGTTTCAACAAGCAACATAAAAATGTCGATTTACACTTGACGTAGGAATTTCTGTGAATAAAATTTAATAATATCATTATTAGGTAAAACTAGGTGTTACAGTTTAGAACAGTAGAAAGGTTAATCCCTTGTCCTATGAGTCAAGTCATGATAGCGCAGGCCACAATCAACAAGTACCACGACCATAACTCGCGTTGTTAACATGTGGTCCGATCGAAGTATCACGAGTCAGGCTCGTATTGTTTACGTTAGGTCTGATCGAAGTACCACGAGTCAGGCTCGTGTTTATTATTTTTGACCCGAATTTCTTATCACGAGTTTCGCTACATATTGTAGGTTAAGGGGCTACCTTATAGCACGCGTATTCCCTCGATTTTCTCGAAAACGAAACCTCGTTGTTCTTGTTTTCGTTTTATTTTTCAATATAAATTCATCTCCTTGCGGCTTGTTGTCACCAAATCGCTGACACCCTGTGTACAGGGCGACTGGTAACTGGTTGTGCAATCGAAAAGAGGATGATTCTACATTAAAAGAAAAAATAAATCTAAAATGTAGAATTTCTAAAAATCCTCTGATCGTAAATGCAATCATTGTTATACCGGGTGATCGATAACTGGCGGTACAATCGGAAAGGGGGTGATTCCACATTAAGAAATAGGTTGAAAATGTAGAATAATTTCTTTTGAAGTTATTTCTTTTGAAGGGTACACGAATATATTTTTGCGCATTCAACAAAATTGAAATATATATACGTTTTCTCTGTCTGTGACCTTGAATGACCTTGAAATAATTACAGTCACCGAATTCCTAATGGAAGGGACCATCATTGTAGGTGTTTAAAAAAGGGTTGTTCCATTTAAAAAAGTCAAGGTGACCTTGATATCTCTAAAAAAATGACATAAAAACAACATTTTTTTTGGCATCGTGTCAGCTTTGTCTTACCATATTTTACGTATCTTTAGAAACAACAAAGATATTTGAGGTGCAAACGTTAGGTGACTCACCCTGTATATGCATATGCTACATAATAAAATAAGAATTTCGCTAAAGGCTGAAAAACGGCATATCTGTAAATAAAAGAAAAATCTAAAAACAGCGCGTTTATAAAAATATGTTTGATGTTCTCAATAATATTCTTTAATATACAGATTGCAGTATTACGACCTTTTGATAACGCAGCTGCTTTTAGTATCATGGAATTCCTCATTAATTGCATCCGCCACATTTTCAACTCTCCATCCGAGGTTCAGTTAATACCGAGAGAGTAACTGGCCTTTAAACTTGAACTTGGGTCGTTCACCTTTAAAAAACATCCTCGAATGAAAAACTTCAACAGTGTGAAGCTTAAAATATCTGTCAACGTCGAACAATAAATTATCACATGAAAAATAACAATAAGCAAAATATATTTAAATCGTGTTCGAGCAATGACAATTCATTGATTTGAGATCTTATTTCTGGTTACAGGATGATAAAACAATTTATCGAATGAATTCTTATTTTTGCCGAAATGATAAATGTTTTAACACTTCATCAACACTCCTGCATCGTTTAATAGTAAGTATACAAATATCTTGGTCTCATAAACTATTATAAACGAGATCAATTGTTAAACAATAACAGTAATTTCAATGTTTTTAAATACATAAAAGAAGATTGTTAATTGGGAATGTTCAGTGAAGAATAATCAGGATTGTAAAAACAAAATCCTAGTAAACATTCTCTTTTATTGACATTATTGCTTTGTTGGTTTAAGAAACTCGATACGTTTACAATATGTGTTTTTAAAGGATGTGACGTCTCAAACATTAATCACTGATGAAACATTATCAGGTATAGCTTATTAAGATTATTAATTATAATCAATCATAATTGAGATATTTACAGATTTCTTAAACATTGCTACCTTATTTGCGGACTACGTACTAATCAGATTTATTAACATTTAGTTAGGAGTGTGCTTATTGTGAAATTAATCTGTAATCAAGTAATCTATATTAAATGTTCAGTAAAATAACATTTTATATAAATATCAAGAAACGACGTTACTTATGGGTACCGCTAAATTTATGACTTATTAGTTGTAAATATAATACAGACATGATATGAATGAAACACATCGCAGGCCTAACTTAATCATAATGGGTAGTCTAAATTCATTGTCAATGGAGCATAACCTTCGAACCAATCATAATCAGTTTAAATTAATCATGATTCAAATTTAGACATAGTCGAGCCCTTATACATAGCTAATTCAAACATAAAAACAATTTTGACAGGGGTGCATTCAGGTTCAAATTGGTAATTTCATTAGAAGTGGATTTAGAAAGTAGTGGTTCGCATCCAGACAGTAGTAACAGAAACATATAAACAAAAAGAGACAATACAGAGACGATTTAAATGTGGATAGGCTCAATGCGTACTTGAATTAACTAATTATATTTCAAAGCGAGAAATCGACATATTAGTAAGCAAATAATATAACAAGCTAGTAATGACTAGACTGTGGATCTTTATGCAAAATAAAAATGGTCTGCATCGCTTGAAAGGAATAGAAACAAATTGAATGTTATTTTTCCCCTTAATGATTTTAATAGAGAAGAAATCATGCATTGACATCTTCAATTTTTCGAATTTTCCAACAATTTTGAATTTCATCTACTCAATTTTGCTAGAAATGCATAAAGATCCGCAGTCTTAATTAATTCTAAGTTAATTTAAACCGAGTTATGGAGTCGACCGATATAAACAAAAGTCAACGAAAACCTCGCAAACATTTATTTCACCACTAAAAAATAACTCGGAACTAACGAGTGAGAATTAACTCCGGCCCTCCGAGACTAATTGTAAGATGAGATTTAATTCTGCTCCTCCCCTGACCTACAGGTGCAATTTAGTCACTGGAATAAGTTTGCTATAGTCGTTCCAACAGTTTTCTGCAAATATCCCGCAAATCAAGGCGGTGCCATGTATTGGAAAAAGTTGTTCGGAACGATGACCTTGATAACATATTTCAAGATCATTGAAATCGGCGAGGAACCCGCTATTGTAAATAATTACTGAAATATTGTATAAAAAATAATACGTTGCGACGTCATATCCTTTACTCAGACGAAACCAATTACGTTATTAGTCATAAAAGAGAAACAACGCCAATTACTGTCTGACTAATTGTGCGTTTTGTTTAAACAGTTGTACGCAGACTTTGTTGAGTACGTCTACGTCATACAAGTGAGTCACACGTACTTTAAAAAAAGAATGAAAAGAAAACAGAACGTTCCATTAGATAGACAATATTTATAGAATATTTTTCACATAAGTGATACTTGAGTCTTGTTTTCGTTAAGTTGAAAAAGACTACCTAGTATTTAGGATAGTGAAAATTATAGCTATATTTTAGTACTCAATATGAATTTAAACATTATACGTATGAATTCAGCTGAGATTGTTTCTAATCGTACTTACTATGATATAAAATAATAGAAAAATATATATATTCAAATTTTATTGTTTAAAACACGGCTCACACACACGTGCACCCAGTGTCGCCATATTAAGACTCGCCCCCACTCTACCCTTCCCCTTACGACGTTATTCCCCCACTTTCTGGCGGCAAGCATCCCCACGCTTCCGCCATGGATCGGTCACGTGACGTGATGCGCGCACACAATTTGCGTTGCGTCTGTTAACTGTATTCCCCTCATTACGAGTCAATTCCCCTCAATACGAATCAATTCCCCTAATCTGGCGACACTGCGTTCACCTTATCCAATGGAATGTTGTATTCCAATTTAGCATGCGCGATTAGAGCCACATATAAATTATCGATAGACAGCACTGCTGTGTTTCTACATATAGTCGTATTACGATCGCAATTGAGAACTCGTAGTACGCACAAGCTATCGCAAATTGTACACCGCTAAGTTACAAAATAATCCTGCAACAAATGCAGCTGTCGTTACCGGATACAGTATTTATCAACAAATTGTTTGCTCAACTTGCATTAAATAATCGTCTCGCCGGTTGGTAGATGAGAGGCAGAAACTTTTTGAGTGGAGAATAATATTGAAATTAATTTTTAAATTTTTGATATTTTCAAATTCACTTACTCATCTTTGATATGAATGCATAAAGCGAGCATACATTTAACATTTCTTGTAATTAAGTACCATTTGAAAATACAAAATATGTGTTTTCTTTTTTAAACAATTCGTTGTTCTGTCTCACAACTACTTACATAAGTACATTATCTTCGGCCTCACTGATATTTTAGGTGAGACCTTCGTTATCAATAAAATATTCAAGGCACTCGTTTTGTAAATTGATCAAATTCACCGGTCAATAATAATTTACCAATTCAAATTCAACTATTTTCTGCATTCATGAAATTTTACATTCCATTCGATGCACACGTTTGTACGTCTTTGTACTTAGATGCAGTAAATCGGACAAGTCAATAAATAGAATTAATTTACGAATTCGATACTTTGGTACTCACGTAAAATTTAAACAAGCGACTTAAGAGTGCACCTAGAATGTACATGTTTTACAAGTTAAGTAAATGATATAAATTCACTTATTAATAATTATTAAGACGATATTTAGAAATCATACCCAGCAATTTATACACGTCAACATTATGCATATCGTTAATTGTGATGAAATATCGTTTATTTTTAATTTTATTATTCTATTGTTTTTCATCTAATTCATTTATGGGCTGATTTTAGTTGGTATAAATTACATAACAAAATTAGTGTATTAGTTTTGCAACTACGTAGTATTACCCACTGTGCACCTTCAATGAGAACCACTGGGAGATCTCTCGGAGTCCATCATCACCTTCACAATCCACGGTCATTAAAAATTCCTCGGTAAATTTACTTCGCAGCCTCGGCTTGATTGAGTTTCTCCTTCTCGTCCTTCTCTCCCAGCTGGTTCATCGTCACTTCGTAGCTAGCACTAGTTTTCCTCTTGGATCCCAAGCAAGTTATAAAAAATGTGTCACCGATCCCAAAGTTCTCTCCATCTTCGATGGTCTCGGGCATCGGTTGGTTGACCGTCTCGGGCAAGTACAATGCTAAGAACCCAGACACCAAAGCCACGAACCCGAACAAAACTGCCGGAACTTTGGGGTTGAACGAGTCCAACAGCATGATCATTGGCGTTAGAGCTCCGCTCAGCCTGGCGCACATAGATCCGATGCCCAGAGCGGTGTTCCTGACCACAGTGGGGAACAACTCGGCTGTATAATTGTAGATGACAGCGAATGAACCGGCTATGCAAGCTTTCCCGAACAAAACAATCGCTACGATCGCACTAGCAGCTAGGCTGCTTCCAGTTGGCACGCTCGAGGCTACAATACAGCAGACTCCGCCAATCAGCATGAACGTGCTAACCACACATCTTCGTCCAGTCTTGTCCATCAAACAGATCATCAGAATGTAAGACGGTATTTCGACAAGGCCACTCAGGAACAACATAAGGAAAGGATTGCCGACCAGGTTCCCAGCATTTAGCGACAGCCCGTAGTAGACGAGGGAGTTAGCGAACCAGTTCAAGCAGACGTTCAACATCTTCTTCCTCATGTTAGGTGTTTTGAAGAGGTCCAAAGCCCCGTACGATCTGTCTTCTCGTCTCACGTGCTGGATCTTGGCTTCGCTGATCAGTTTAGCTGCGTCGATGTCCACGTCATTCCCATTCATCCTCAAACCTTTTTGAACTATCACCAGGGCTTCGCCGACTCTGCCTTGGGCCCAAAGCCACCGAGGCGATTCATCCATCAGCCACCAGTGGCCGATCAGAAGAGCACTGTGCAGACCATAAACGATCTGCAGCGACATCCTGTCTTTGATCACGGATCCCCAGACAGCCACCAGCATGAATCCAACTGCGAACGCTAACTGGAACATCACTCCACAAATTGTCCTCTTCGACGCGCCGACCAGCTCCATGGTCAACACGAATCCCGTGATATAAGCGCCGGCCGATCCGAAGATCCCATAAAGAAATCTCAGAGATAGGAATACGTAGTAGTCGTTCACCAATGCCACGGTCACTCCAAGGATCAACTGAGCTACACCGGACACGTAGAAGATGATTTTGCGGCCATATTTGTCAGCCAGGCTGCCCAGAGTCACTGCGCCGATGAAAACGCCAAACATGTAGGTCGATTGGGCCAGCGAGCCCATCCAACGTTGCGAACAGACGAAATTCCATTCCATTCCACGGGACGATTGGAAGTATTGGGTATCGTAGGTCCACGAGTCGCAGTTTTGTATTGTATTGTTGGCGTCTAAGTAGTGGCAAGCGTCCACCACCCGAGGGAGATCTTCGAGCAGCAAGGACGCGTTCCAGTCGGCTGATGAAGCGTTCAGAGACTCCAAGGATCCCGGAATGTTGCATTTGTGGGGAGGAACGGCTGCTACTGTTAACAGCGTCAGCATGTGAAGTCCTGCCGTCAAGGCACCGAGAATGTGCAAGGAGAACTGCCAGCATTGGTACTTGCCAAACTCGCCCAGATGCGACATGAGCTCCTCGAGGTTCCTGTCGACACTCGCCATGATTTATGTTGTCTGGAGGAATTGGGAGCGATGAAGGGAGTGCTTTAGTATTCAAATTCGATCTTAGGTTTTATCAGTCTGGATAGTTGTCGAAGACGTTCTCGTTACATGTCTGCCAGAAACAAAGATGACGAGAAGAAGACACTTGTTCTAGATCTAGCTTCAAACTCGGGCACTATTTTCCAAATTCTTTGTTATTGTAAAACTTTCACGTTTTCCTGTATCAGTTCTTTATGATGGCTGCTGGATTCTTCCTGCACCTTTCACTTGAAATTATTATTCTTCCGTTGCTGATCTTCTTTATCACTTTTTGGACTAGTTTCTTGTATTTTTGCGGCACAAGTTCTTCCATCCGGTTGTCTGGAGTATCCTCTTGCTTTTGTTTTATAATTATAATGATATAGTACTTGACTGTAGTACTTGACGAGAACGTTTTAGCATGCGAAACGAATTGTTGATAGTTCAGTTCGAAGTAATGTGGTTACACGATTCTGTGAAGTGGTCTGTTCCAATGCCCACGGCGAACTGGATCACTCGCCGAAGCTGGTGCAGTGAACAACAGCTCCTCGTGAGCCGAGTTCGCGTTGGATTCACTTTCTACGAAAATTGCTGACGGCCTTCGATCTTCGTCGTGCGCATTTCTTGTTCACTGTTTCTCTCGACTCGAACGGTTATTGTTGGACGAACAAAATCATTCCGGAGATCGTCAGTCTGAAAACAAACACGTAGCAATCAAACACAAATGGTCTATATGCGATATAATACTGGTTGCATCGAAAGTAGATGGGGACCAAAAATTTCAGTAGAATTTTTTTGACAAACTCGTACTTTCGTAGCTAATTTCAAACTTTTTGGACGCGGTGTGATATTATTAATCGCCATTATTAACAGAATCTTCGAATATTTGATGATATAATTTTTATTTGAAGTACTTAATTTGCATGAAGTACTTAATAACAATGTTATAACAAAGATTGTTTAACATGTACAGGTAAATTATTGAATCCTGTGTTTTATATGTTTTTATTGTATGTCTTATAATTTCCTCTTTGCATATTTCTGTTTATCTTGAATAATAATCGTGAAAATAATTACAATATTCATTGTAAATGAGACACCCAGTATACCGGGAAATCCACGTTCCATTCTCGCATTAATATGTGCGGTTAAGAAACTGATAGGCTCATGTTTTTTTCTTGGTAATAATTACGCATGAGAAGTGTCGTTCTACGTCATATTCAGAATGTACATTGTGAAAATCGTAGCAGCATAATTTTTGTTCAATCACACGTAAAGCATTTACAAGAAATATGGCGACAAGAGTATTTAAGGTACTTTTTCCTCGTATGATATTTTCATTGTTCCTCAGTTTCTAAGTTTCGTAAGTTTCACCTCAATTTTTCACAAAAATTCGAAAAGTTCTAGCCAGACGCTCAACGTTCGACTGAACTCAAAATCATACCGCAATCTCTATAAACGCGCGTGTAACATCTTATCACGTGTACCGATAACGATGGGTTTCATCGAGTAGAACTAGGGTAGGTTACTATAATTTCAAAAGAGTTTTCCTATTTGATAATGTTATTCGATAGATAAGCTCTGATGCTTGTAAATGTCGGAATATTGCTAGTTTGCCACGGCCTTGCTTTTTCTATCTTGATTGTGACCAACTGCGGTTGCAGCGACGCTTGTGCAGCATCTAATACGGAAGTGTGAATTTTCTCAGATAAATAGTTTAAAGGATAGGATAATAAAATCTTCTGAAATTGATTCTTACAGTAATTGCAAAAATAAATTATGGTGGATGTTGTCTATTGTCCTCTGAAACTTTGAAAAATGTATTTCCGAATGTTTGATGTTTCGTTGGTTTCAGTGGAATATTTGAACAATATGTAAATTATTTTGATCCCTCTAAATTTCGTTTTCTGATTGATGGAGATGATATTGTTATAACAGAAAAGTATTAAATTCTCAACATTAGCTGGGCATTACTAATTATTGTGAACAATAATAATAACAATTAATGTTTCGAATTTTTAGACAAACCACGCTGTTGTTTAGTTATTTATCTATCTTCTTTATCTTCATCTCTGAAAACAGGGTCGTAATAAAGATGAAAGAAATCTTGAGCGATTAACAGTTCATAAAACACTTGGTTTTGTCAAATAATTTGTTTGAGAAAGACGTCAAGGTTTCTGCAAATAGTTGTCCCGAAAGTCCCACATTCGCATGTTTCCATATGTAGAATATTTGATCATTTTCGCCAGATCAAGACTTGTGTCCCCACTCTACCTTCCCCTTCTACGACGCTACTCCTCACTTTCCGCCACGTCCCGGTCACGTGACGCGTTTTGCAGGGAGAGAGGGTAACTATATCCCCTATATTAGTGTCACCTAACCTAACCTAACCTCCCCTCATCTGGCGACACTGTATTTAATGAACTGATACTATTACATGTTGATGTCACGTGACAAGTATTGATTTACACCACTTCTGCATTAAACGGTTCAAATATATTCTATCATATTAAGAAGATATTCTATGATTCAAATGTTATTCCGTCTTCTATAAAATGCTTGAAAACATCTTTTACTCTGAAATAAGTTTAAACTTCTTATTTTCGTCTTAGGGGACCAACAATCTTGGACTTTTTAAATATGATTCCGTAGCTTTTGACGAGAAAATGCCAAAAATCTAAGTCTTAACATTAGAAATTCACTGGGTCGGAAGTTATGCGTGTTTAAGGTTCAACGATTTTAAGAATGTTTGACAAGTAAGTTTGACAAGCCAGATGTCCAGAATGCTTGGTCTCGTAAGGTGAAGTTTAGCCCAAAATAATGTTCACTTGTCCAAGGTAGACTTGATTTGTTCCAGATAGGTGTTAACATGATAAAAAAACCCGCATGCCCAATTCTCACATCATGTCAAATTAATTTGTAAACTGTTCATACCTGAAGGATCTCGGCCGTGTTCTTAATGTAACTTCAGAATAACCGGTCCCCATGCGTCGGAATTTTCACGGTCTATTTTTATGTGCCCCGTGCAACGAAATCGTCATCGACATAATTCCACACGTTCATCCGACCTAATACGCGTCCAACCTTTCCGTTTCACACTTTGTGAATGGCTCGGTGGATATCAATCAGCCACACTGCCGCGTTACTTTCACACGATACGGTGTATTGCTCTCGACACGGTGTATTGCTTTCGACACGTTGTATTGCGTGGACGGACCAGTGTCTCATGATCGCTGTACACCTTAAGATAGCACCAAGTGAGGGGATCGGGTGCCAATGAACTATCGTTAGCATAAATGGAAATGAAATGAGTCTGACACCGCATATAATCATTGGCCTGAAGTTCATAAATTATCACGCCTCCGGTATACAATGAATTGACAAATACATTCGTGTAAACCGACTCCACGACTCTATTAATGCAACTGGCAATTATGCAGGCCGAGCCCGAAAATATTGAATAATCATTTCTCAACGGAACTTGCTCTCTCAACAGAGAGAATTATTTAATCATTTACAGAGAACGATATTACATTAACGATAATAATTAATAGGATCTTTATGCAAAATAAAAATTGTCCATACCAATTGTAAAAAACCGAAGTTAACCATACGTATGCTATACGGGGGTCATTTGCGATTCGTCGCGTTAGCGTTAAGCTCTTGCCAGAGTCGCCAGATGAGGGGAAAAGTAACTAGTGCTGCCAGAACGAGGAAATCGACGGAAATAACGTGCCCTCTCTCTGAAGACACTGTCAAACAAATTTCAACTTGTTTTGGTTATTTCGATTCCCACTATGCGATTCGTATAGTGTTTTTCTCGCTGATTCAGAATCTGACCTTAATTTTTCTCCTATACGTAGAGTTTTTCAGAAAATTGAGTTTAAAAAAGAGACACATTTTTCAACTTTGAACAATTATTGTGATGATATTATACAAGATATTGAATTGTTCTTTACGGCAAAAGATTCTGTAGACTTTCCCGAGTAGAATGATATCCAATGTTAATACATTATGATTGTTTAAACATGTTTAAACAACGATTAAAGACGGAGAGTCACCATTTCTGCACCCATTTTTGAGGATATTTTTCAATTTATATAAAAAAATAAGGGCCCAGCGGAAAATCGAACTATACCACGCGATAAAGCAGACTTTCATCTTGAGAAACCACCCTTTCAAATACGACGCTGCGAACGACCGCGCTAGTGGAAGAGCAGCACTGGCGACAACTCATGTCGGGCGAAGATATTTTGCTTTCTGGATCGAAAAAAACGTCGACGTCGGAAATTTGAAAGGGTGGTTTCTCAAGATGAAAGTCTGCATTATCGCGTGATATAGTTCGATTTTCAGCTGGACCCTTATTTTTTAAGATAAACTGAAAAATATCCTCAAACATTGATGCAAAAATGGTGTCTCTCTATCTTTAACGATTGTTTAAACATGTTTAAACAATCATAATGTATTAACATTGGATATCACTGTATTCGGAAAAGTGTACAGAATCTTTTGCCGCAAAGAACAATTCAATATCTTTTATAATAACATCACAATAATTGTACAAATTTGAAAAATGTGTCTCTTTTTTAAACTCAATTTTCTCAAAAACTCTACGTACAGGAGAAAAATTAAGGTCAGATTCGGAATCAGCGCGAAAAACTCTATAAGAATCGCATAGTGGGAATCGAAATAATTTTTGGCTGTTGGGCAGTGTGACCAGAGCAGTTGTGTGACTACGCGACTAGTCTACGGTCTTAGTGGGGGACGCTGGCCTGTGCTCATGGTAGTGGAATGGGATAGTGGAAGGGAAAAAGATGGAAAGAGAATGAGGTCCATTTGGCACTCATCTGGCGACACTGACTATGTGCCATGCAGTGTCGCCAGATGAAAGGAGGCAGCACAAATCGAGGGGAAAACGTTACCCCCTCTCTGATGGTTGCGCCGTCGCACGACCAGTCTACGGGTCTTAGTGGGGGACGTTGAAGTGTGATTATGGTAGTGGAATGGGTTAATGGATGGGGAAAAGGTGGAGAGGGAATGAGGTCCATTTGGTCCTCATCTGGCGACACTCATTATGTGCAATGCAGTGTCACCAGATGAAGGGAGGCAGCCCAAATCAAGGGGAAAACGTACCCCTCTCTCTGATGGTCGTGCCGTCGCATGACCAGTCTACGGTCCTAGTGGGGGACGCTGGAGCGTGATTATGGTAGTGGAATGGGTTAATGGATGGGGAAAAGGTGGACAGGGAATGATGTCCATTTCGTCCTCATATCGCGACACTGACTAGGTGTCATGCAGTGTCGCCAGATGAAAGGAGGCAGCACAAATTGAGGGGAAAACGTTACCCTCTCTCTGATGGTCGCGCCGTCGCACGACGAGTCTACGGGTCTTAGTGGGGGACGTTGAAGTGTGATTATGGTAGTGGAATGGGTTAATGGATGTGGAAAAGGTGGAGAGGGAATGAAGTCCATTTGGTCCACATCTGGCGACAATGATTATGTGCCATGCAGTGTCGCCAGCTGAAAGGAGGCAGCACGAATCGAGGGGAAAAAGGTACCCCTTTTCTGATGGTCGCGCCGTCGCATGACCAGTCTACGGTCTTAGTGGGGAACGCTGAAGTGTGATTATGGTAGTGGAATGGGTTAATGGATGGGGAAAAGGTGGAGAGGGAATGAGGCCCGTTTGGCCCCCATCTGGCGACACTGATTATGTGCCATGCAGTGTCGCCAGATGAAGGGAGGCAGCACGAATCGAGGGGAAAAAGGTACCCCTGCTCTGATGGTTGCGCCGTCGCACGACCAGTCTACGGGTCTTAGTGGGGGACGTTGAAGTGTGATTATGGTAGTGGAATGGGTTAATGGATGGGGAAAAGGTGGAGAGGGAATGATGTCCATTTCGTCCTCATACCGCGACACTGACTAGGTGTCATGCAGTGTCGCCAGATGAGGGGAGGCAGCACAAATCAAGGGGAAAACGTAACCCTCTCTCTGATGGTCGCGCCGTCGCATGACCAGTCTACGGTCCTAGTGGGGGACGCTGGAGCGTGATTATGGTAGTGGAATGGGTTAATGGATGGGGAAAAGGTGGAGAGGGAATGATGTCCATTTCGTCCTCATATCGCGACACTGACTAGCTGTCATGCAGTGTCGCCAAATGAGGGAAAGCAGCACAAATCGAGGGGAAAAAGGTATCTCTGGTTTGATGGTCGCGTCGTCGCACGGCCATTCTACGAGTCTTAATGGGGGACGTTGAAGTGTGCTCATGGTAGTGGAATGGGTTAATGGATGGGGAAAAGGTGGAGAGGGAATG
>CM052191.1:2277348-2298583 GCA_028455805.1 Lasioglossum figueresi | reverse complement strand
ACATAAATTTCATCCGTTCCACATATCGCTCCATCAAGAATTGCACGGGAATGATTTTCAAAATAGAATTAACTTTTGTCAATGGGGATTGCTTCAAAATCATTCATTTTTTTCTAATGTCTTGTTTACGGACGAAGCAACGTTCGCTGATCATGGCTCAATTAATCTACGGAACGCCCATTATTGGTCTGTGGATAATCCGCACTGGATGCGAGAAATTGATCATCAAAGACAATGGAGCGTAAACGTGTGGTGTGGTATTTTGAACGACAAAGTAATTGGCCCATATTTCTTTAACGGAACGATGACGGGACAGAAATACGCTCAATTTTTGCAAGAAGATCTGCCAATTTTGTTAGAGTTTGTCCCTTTACAAAATCGCTATGATATGTGGTTCCAACATGACGGTTGTCCTGCTCATTATGCACGAGTAGCAAGAGAAACGTTGGATTCTCGATTTCCAAACCGATGGATTGGACGAGGCGGAACTGTTTCATGGCCAGCACGTTCACCTGATTTAAATCCACTGGATTTCTTTTTATGGGGTCTGCTAAAAGAGACCGTGTACAAGGATGCTCCAACAACAGTTGAAGATATGCGTCAGTGTATCGTCACAGCATGTACGAATATCACCTCGGATGTACTTATCAGAGTTCAACATTCCTTCAGAGCTCGTTTACAACAATGTATCGACGTAGACGGCCATCGTTTCGAACATTTATAAAATACAGGTATTCCGCTTCCATATTTTAGTTTTATACGTTTTTTCTGTCCTTGACCTTGAATGACCTTGGAATAATTATAGTCACTGAATTCCTAATGAAAGGGACTATCATTGTAGGTGTTTAAAAAAGGGTGGTTACACTTAAAAAGGTCAAGGTGACCTTGATATCTCTAAAAAATGACATAAAAACAAAATTTTTTTGCCACAAAGATATTTGAGGTGCAAACGTTAGGTGACTCACCCTGTATATAAAAATAAGGGTCCGGCGGAAAATCGAGCCATACCACGCGATAGAGCAGACTTTCATCTTGAGAAACCACCCTTTCAAATTTCCAACGTCAATGTTTTTTTCGATCCAGAAAGCAAAATATCTTCGATCGACATGAGTTCTAGTGGTGAGCGTCACTGGCGGCAACTCATGTCGGGCGACGATATTTTTCTTTCTGGTTCGAAAAAAACATCTACGTTGGAAATTTGAAAGGGTTGTTTCTCAAGATAAAAGTCTGCTCTATCGCGTGGTATAGTTCGATTTTCAGCTGGACCCTTATTTTTTAAGATAAACTTAAAAATATTCTCAAAAATTGATGCAAAAGTGGTGTCTCTCTATCTTTAACGATTGTTTAAACATACTTAAACATTCATAACGTATTAATATTGGATATCGTTGTATTCGGGAAAGTCTACAGAATCATTTGCTGTCAAGAACAGTTCAATATCTTTTATAATAACATCACAATATTTGTTTAAACTTGAAAAATATGTTTTTTTTCAAAGTAATGTTTCTCAAAAACTGTGTGCGTTGGAAAAAAATAAGGACAGATTTGGAATCAGCGTAGAAAACTCTGTAAGGGGCACCCAACAGTTATAGCGAAGCAAATTTGGTGTTGGACAGTGTTATCGACCGATTTGATCGAGCGCACCTAACCTATTAGGTGTTACACCCATAACCTATTAGGTGTTGGGCACGAATGAAGGCGAATTCCATTTCGAGTTTTTAGAACAGTTGTCGGTGACTAAAATATGTTTCTCTTACTTATAACAGTCATTGACGAGAGAATTTTTGTTAGTTTTTTTAACACAAGTACATTCCTATGTTCTTTTAGCATTCTGGATATTCTTTATTCTGATGGCTAGACAGCGAGAGTAGGTGTAATTTTAAACGGTAAATACGTTAGAAGAATTTAAAAGTACCGTGTTACATTGTTTTCAATCTATTGAACATATTAACAAAGAAAATAAATTTCTATATCAGTTCAGTTTGTTGCAATTCGGATAGTCAACTTTTACTTTGCATAAATATCCGCTGTCTACTGATGACGTTTATCATTAATACGATTGTGTCAACTGTCCAATACTTAATGATGCAATATGCAGATAATATAAATACGGTATAATGTTTTTGCATAAAATTGTATCAAATAATTGCATTACTTCATTTAATTTTGACGAGACTGCATATTTATAGTTCAGCGAAAAATATTTGGCACTTTTTTTTATCAGCGAATGAACATATTTAGAAAGTGAAATGACACCTGAAAGTGGGGATTCGAAAAACGTTTCAAGCTGAATAACTAGGAAACTATCAGGCATGAGAAAAAAGTGATAAAAAATAAAAATTATTTAGATTTTTATGAGGAATAATGTGGGGAACTCTATGATAGGAATAATATGGGGATTTTAATGAGAAATAATATGGGAAATTCATTCAAAATCATAGGCGGCGCCATAATAGTCAAACGGATGTTACCCACCTTTGAATAGAGACTTTCATTGGTCACTCTTCTCCCCACAGAGTTAACTATACTTTTGATTTCCGAAGTGCCGTTGTAACTGTTTGCATTGTAAAAAAAATAAGTGTGAAAATATTATACATTCATTTATTGTACTTCTGACAGAATATTTTACTTACTATCCAACCATATCGTCATAGTTGCTCCTCACGAAATCCATTACAGTAATAACACCGTCCAGACTAGCTTCAATGACGTTAGAAAATACACCGGTACTGTCCTCTTTCCGTATTGTAAGATCATTACTGATAGCTTTCTTGAGTAATCTTTAGTTCGGAACAGATAAGCATTTATAGTTATCCATTTACACTAAATACGAATGAAATCGTTAACAATTCATTGGCTTACTCTTTGAGCAATGCTGGACTCGTAGCACAAGCCAGGGACTGAAGGATTAACGCTTTCTCTGAAGCTACTGTCGCTTTCTGATATTGGTCGTTCAATTGATTCCAGTATTGGTCGCCAAATTTCCTAACTATTACACAATAACTGACGCTGCGATAATTTGGTTCAATTCTGTAATCAAGATTCATTGCAATGTGTATTTATATCCTGCCTTTGTAGTTCGCGTCTTTCATTTATTTGGCTGCTATAATAAATATACTACAGGGCCGTCGAGATAAATACGGAAAATTTCGGGCAGTCTCATAAATAAATTGTAGGCAAGGCAAGTATAAACGAAGCAATTGTTGATACGGTAACTAATATAAACCACCGATAAGGGAAGAAGTGCTTTTCCATTTGAAACCGGGACACTTCAAACTACTTTTTAATCAGACATTATACCATAAAGAAAAGATTCGAATGGGAAATTCGAGCAAAGAATATTACTAGGGTAAGGTAGAGTGAGAGACAAGTCTTAATCTGATGACACTGCCTTCGTAGTCATGCGAAACGCGTCCTTTATCCGTGGTAACGGCGCTTGCACCATACTGATCAAAAAGGAGTTATTAATTCTGACCCTGTAAATACGAACCTTGCTCCAAGCAGGAATATCTTTGCGGCAATATCTTCGCAATCTCCAATTCCCATATCGCAAGCCCATTTGCGAAGCTGTATTCTTAAGAGTTTTCTTTGGTGTGAATCTCCTACACGTTCAAAGAAACCTAACCGATCATATACTGGACCGATGATTCCGGTTACGTATCTCTGTAACAAATAGATTGTGTTCGCGATAGCGAAAAACGTACGTTTTATTCATTTCTATAGAAAACTAGATTTAACATTTACATTTCAAAAGAGTAAGAGACCAGTGGAAGATGGCTATTGTTACTCGATTTGTTATGAAATTGTGCATAGTTCAATGTTCAAGCATCCGAATCTCGTTGACACCAGGCGACTGCGCGAAAGCGTTTGTTGCATTCAAGCCAATAGCGTGTAAAGGTAGATACAACGTGTCTACCTTAGGTCGCAAAAAACCTCGATTTCGGAGTTTTTCTCACATGAAGGTTTATTAGCGAGCACGGAAAAATCGAAAGGTAAATCCGGGGCCGCCAGGCTACAATGGGTCGCGAGGTTCGGAAAACGAGAAAAAGTGTGCTTCTAAATTTAATAGAAATTAACCGTCTAGCGAAAGTCATTACGCATGTTGATGGCATGCAAGGACGAGCTCAGGAATTTATATACCTGGGACGGCGGTTAAAGTAAATAAACACGAAGCAACTGCTCTAGCCATTTTTTCCACGAATCTCAGGTAGTTGAAAAGAGTTGGAGAACTGTATAAATAGCGGCGAAGCGAATATTTCAAGGTCTTTTCCTACTCGACATAATAAGGTACTTTACGAATAAACGAACTGTTTTGACGGGTGAAAATAAAGTTTGTGTTTATAACAGTAATGTCACGTTATTTTGCAAACGGCTGTGTTCTGCACGGAGAAATATCGTGTAGGGACACTATTTTTGGCTGCTGTTTACTTTACCGGACTCAAAATTTGTGCCTTTCTACTATAAATTATGATGTATTTGGTATGTAATCCAGTAGATTTGTACCCGGGGCGGCTGCACTCGAAGTTTCGATCCTGCAGGATCAATGGTTCAGGATTTATGCTTGCTTAAAGTTGAGCATTATTCAGTATTTTTGACAGGCAATGGCGCCGCCATATTGGTTTGTAGTGACGATCGCGCGCCGCTTACCGAGCAGAACCGCTAGATGGCAGGACGTGTACGCGTTAATGCTGATAATATAGAGCGGGTATTGCGATTGTTGTTTGAATTTTGGAAGACATGGCCACAATGTTGCGTTTTAACTGGTCTGGGTTAGGTCTGGGTTAGGTTTTTGTAAATATTTCCCACAATATTTCTTCTCAAACATTTTCTGAGATATTTTCTCTAAGTTAGCGATATTACTGTGTGTCCGTGCTGCCATCTAGCGGTTCTGCTCGGTAAGCGGCGCGCGATCGTCACTTCAAACCAATATGGCGGCGCCCTTACCTGTCAAAAGCACTAAATAATGTTCAAATTTAAGTAAGCACAAATCCTAAACCATCGATCCAACAGGATCGAAACTTCGACTACAGCCGCCCGGGTACAAATCTACTGGATTACATACCAAATACATCATAATTTGTAGGAGAAGGACACAAATTTTGAGTCCGGTAAGGTGAAGGTTTACCCCTATTTTTTTATGACTGGGTCTACCCGCGGCGACTGCACCGAAAGTACAAAGGAAGCCGAACGTAGAAACAGACAGTATGATCGAACTTTTGCTCTGAGTGTATTAGTAATTTAATATGAACAACAAATACGATCGATATAAAGATATAAATAGAAAAGGACAGCATGTAAACACCGATCGCGCTGTCCTCGCTTGCGACCGAAACTTTCATTGTAAATTAAGTCGTAAATTATCGTGTTTAGTGTAATTTTAATCAGAAAAATGCCACAAATAAGTTGGCGAAAGTCCCATAAAAAAGTAATGAAAGATAAAGAAGTTTTGTAACTGGATTAGCAGTGGTTCACACCGATATACCCGAACCGAGATCAGATTACGCGGCATGTTACACTCCTCGGAGACCGAGGCAGCTCGAGTTTCGCGACCCCTGCGGCATTGCCCCTCAGTGGAGGGGATAGGCACTTGACAAATTCCGGGTAGGCGGTCGCTGAGAAATAACGCGACTTTACTGTACGATCAAATCACGCCAACCATAAACACAATACAGAAAAGTCCGAATCTAACAATAAGTGAATTCTCGTTTCTGTGTTGCGACATAGATCGCGATCGGATACTATATTTTTTAGGCCGTGTCGATCGCGCCGAACGTAGAAAAGGGCAGCGAACTACTTCAATCGTTACGGTAAATCGAATGAAGCATTGTAAAACTAAACACACAGGAAATTTTTCATAAACTTAATATCGTACCTTGAAAGCACCGTGCGCACTCCTGCCCTCGAAGTGTCTACGCAGGAAGGATAATCCGGTGAAAAATGCTTTCAAGGGAACGTAGTGAGTCTCGTGCGTCAAATACTGTGTCGCAGACAGTACAATGTTGTAATGGACTAGGCCTGTTTTACCAAAGTTCATTAAATCATCGATGATCGCAGCTCGGTTGATTTCATGAATTTGCGTATAGTTTTTCGACATCAAGTAAAAGATTAATTTCGGCCAATATTCGTTTTCATATTTCGTGCGATAGAATCCTGGAATAAAGTGTTGGTTAGATGTTTCCTGTATCGCAGATTTTGCTTCAGACTTAAGGGGGAACGCTACCCACGTGATATAACTAGAAAGGAACTAGAATCTAACTAGATTTTGGATCGAAACCTGGGTCTGCGCTCCAAGATTGTTTGTCCTCATTTCTGCGAATTTTGGGCTGAGTGAGGGCTCATTCTAAAGAGGAAGGTTATAGCTCCTGCGCTCGACCGATTTTTTAACGAGATTATGTCTATATCTAATAATATAAGTGTCCGAAGTAGAGACAAAATCGAGAAAAATATTTGCTGACTTCAATGTATTTTTTTGTCTCTAGAAGATTTTCTCGCTGCCATAATGCGGTCGAGCGCAGGAGCTATAACCTTCCTCTTTAGAATGAGCCCTCACTCAGCCCAAAATTCGCAGAAATGAGGACAAACAATCTTGGAGCGTGATTGCATTCGCATAGCAGAGATTTCCCCATATTACGTTCATGAAGACAGAGGTCCTCTCTGATGCAGAGCAAGTCTAGAACCAATTTTAGTTCAGCTAGTTTAGGCGAGATGGCGCCTAGTCGGAAGGACTGTCAACATGGAATCATAGCAAAACTGAAGCGTTGGCCTAATACATATGTATGCCACGGTGAAAGCGTGACAAAGTCAATATATGCATTTTTGTACGATTGTAGGCTTCGGTCAGCGGTTCCAACCTGCAAGTTGGAAGAATAGAATACAACATTCAAGATTAGAATATCGAAATTGCAAGCAACTCCATCTCGAGTTGATCAGGCAGTTGCGTGTTTATCAGTGTTACCAAACTCTTTTTCTGCACAGAGGTTGGTAACACTGATAAATATTCTGAAAAGAATGGGTAGCGTTCCCCCTTAAGACTAAAGTGAAGGAGGTCCGAGGAAATTAGCATGCTGCAGGTATTTTGCACTTTTCGAACGTTGTTAAAACGTGTTTAACTGTTTTCAATGCTATAATTAATACAATAAAGTATGTCTCGCAACACAGACAGAAGAGGATTAATCATTTTACAGACTATGAAAATAGTAAATGGGCGAAATTCTTAGGAACACGTGTAAGTGAAAATAAAATTCACGTTTTCGGGAATCCCGATAAGTTCGAATATCTCGAAATGTTCGTGTTCCCGACCCGATATTTCGGGGTCTCGCACGCCCCTGACTTTCACTGAAGACATTAAAATGGAAATTTCTTGCTTACCCACTTGTCGCAGATTAAGTATTACTAAATCCGATTTGTCGCATACGGTCTTGACAATTTCGTTGCTTTTGGTCAGCCAATGTTTCGTTGTTACATTTTCCATATTTGTTTTTCCAATAATCCCCCACGTGATAGGAATATGCCACGTATTGGTAAGATTTTTTCCATCAGTTAGAAATTGTTGTTGGCTCAAGGTCAATTTGTTGGTAGCAACGACAACGTCCACTACGGGGTACCCAGATTTTCGAGTCCACGAATTCATGATCTCGTGTATCGAATTCTTCAATGGGACATCGGTGATTTGTTGTTTGAAGGCATCGAACAAATGTTCTGGCGTAGCTGCGTCGTATTGTCTACGAAATCAAACAATTGAAGAAGCTTTAGTGGTCTGCTCAAGCAGTAATATTGCACTATCGTTATAGTTTAAGCATGCGAGATTCGTTTATTACAAGATTGAATAAGTCATCACTTTATTTTAGTGGATAAATATTAGCACGTTCAACGTAATTGCTGTTATCCTAATGGGTGCAACATTTTCTTGCACAATCAATATATTTTCGAATTAATTTGCAACCTACTTGTTCTTGAGGTAGTTTTCGAGAGATTTGTAGAATACACGATCACCTATTGCCGCTTTGATCATTCTGAGCACGCTGCCTCCTTTATTGTAAGATATATTGTCAAACATTGATGAAATTTCTGCTGGGCTCTCTACATCATGTGACATTGGGTGGCTGGTTATAGAACTGTCTACACTTAAACCTGTGTGGACTTGGTCCACTACGAATTGAGATTCTAAGGACCAATCTTTCATTACCTATAACAAAGATGTATTTTTTCTCAGTTGTAATAACGATTAGCATTGGTTACATTTATATCAATGAATACTAATTAAATTACCAATGAATCATTTACTATAATCTTCTAACCCTGCTAGATAGCGTATAGAAAAAATTATTTGAAAAGTACCGTTGATCGAAATTGTGAAGAAGAATGTAACTTGTATTAGTTCCAACTTGGAGCAGTAGGATGATTAAAATAATACACAATAAAGAAAGAAAGACATAAATAGCTTCTGTTTCTTGCAATTGATGCACAAAATATCCATTTTGCTTAAAAAGCTGCAGTCTGCTAATGATTTCAGAACAAATTATCAATTCGATGAAAGATTTTGGTAATTATTTTAGTTCTTCGTACAAAATTTAAAATTATACAATACAGGTTGCCCCGAAAGTTTCTTTCGGAATGTGTTCCTTTAATGTTGCTGAATAAATATTACGTTGTCATGCTCATAATGCAAATTCATGTTAGAAAGTACTGAAACATTAACATAAAGATTATCGCATTGATGTATGAAACTTGAAAGTTTCGGGACAACCTGTATCGTATAATTTGCAATTTTGTACGAAGCACTAAAATAATTACCAAAATCTTTCATCGAATTGATAATTCGTTCTTAGATCATTAGCGGACTGCAGCTTTTTATGCAAAATGGATATTTTGTGCATCAGTTGCAATGGACAGAAGCTTTTTATGTATTCTTTTCTTTATCACGTAATCTTTTAATCATCCTACTGTTCCAAGTTGGAACTAATAATTTTTCTTCCTAATTAATTCACAAAATCTGCAATCTAATTCAGAATCTAAATGAATGCGTTTAATACTTACAGCCTCTGTGGCGAAGTATTGGAAGTATCTGGCAAAACCCTCGTTCAACCAGGTGTAGCTCCACCAGTCCGGGCTCACCATATTTCCGAACCATTGATGAGCGATTTCGTGCGATATAACATTAGTTATTGATTGTTTCGTTGGAAGCGTAGATTCGTCATCCAAATATAACAAATTCCTTTCTTTGTAAGTCAGTAAACCCCAATTCTCCATTGCTCCCGACACAAAGTCTGGCAGCGCTGTCATGTCGAGCTTATCAAGCTGATATGGAATGTTTAGATTGTTTTCATAAAACTGCACAATTGGCTGCATGACAGACAAGGCGTAGTATGTTTGGTTAATTGCATTTGGCCTGGCCCAGACTGTGTATCTTTCATAACTGGTTACACCTTCGAAATCGGAAACGATCAGGACCACAAGGTAGGTGGACATTTTTGGTGTTTCTTTGAAGATTATTGTTTTCAATCCGTCACTATAACACAACAGAGAAAATAAATGATGTTTGATAATGTATTAAGTGCTTGATCAGGTTGCATGTATGCGATGCAGTAAAGTCACGATATTTCTCCGCGACCTGCTACCCAGAATTTGTCTAGTGTCTACCCACTCCACTGCCGGCCAACGCAGCAGGGCGACGATGATTGATCTCGGCTCGGGTGTATCGGTGTGAACCACTACTAGTCCAATTACAAAACTTCTTTATTTTTCATTATTTCTTTATGGAACTTTCACCAACTTATTTCTGGCCAAAATTACACCGAACAACATACAATTCGGCCCATATTTACTGTACATTTAAACCACTAAATGCAATTGAAATTATATCACGTTTAGTGGCATTTTAATAAGAAAAATGCCAGAAATAAGTTCGTGAAAGTCCCATAAAAAATAAGTAATAATAAAAAAAGTTTTTTATTGGCATTACGTTGTGCGAGGACATGCGGTTTTTTAAACTGTGCCGTCGCAGATCACACGCTGTCCTTCGTTGCGCCCGAAACTTTCATCGTCGATCAAACCACTAAGTACAGTTGAAATTATATCGTGTTTGGTGTCATTTTAATCAGAAAAATGCCAGAAATAAGTTGGCGAAAGTCCCATGAAAAGATAACGAAAAATAAAGAAGTTTTGCAATTGGATTTGCGGTGGTTCACACCGATATGCTGTCCTTTTCTACATTCGTAGATGCAGTTATAAAAAAATAATGTCTCTACACGATATGCCTCCGTGCAGAACACAGGCCGTTGGAAAGATATCGCGACTTTACTGTATTAACCAACTTAAAGATTTAGTATATGACACCTGGCTCTAGCGTAAACAGCAAGTATTTTCATTACATTGAAAATGTAGAATTTCATGCCGCAAAACAGTAATGTATAATAATATTTTCGTAACTATCCCCACCACTGGGGGAATGCTCCTTTGGATCGAGTCAAGCGGTAAACACCAATCAGAACACTGCTACAGCGGACGGATTCCGGTTTGGCGATAGGTTCCACTGAGCGTAGCGTTGACATTGGCCGAGCCAGACTCCGCCCACTGTAGTTGCGCTCTGATTAGTCCGTGGTTTTCGTTAATAACTTCTCAACAAAGTCGCGGAGAACATTTTCGCAAAGGAATGAGTTGCTCCGAAGGAAGCACAATATTTTTCGGACACTCGATAGATTAATCACATTAACGTATTTGATGTTAGAGATTTCAATAAAGCAGGTTACATACGGGTGTTTGATTACAGTGTCCATCTGTGTATTACTAATTGCATCGTATCCTTTCTGTACAGTGACCTTCATCGTGAAGTTTGCTTTCATAGCTGGCTCGTCAAAGCAGGGAAACATTTTTCGAGCACCTACTGGCTCCATTTGAGTAGCGGCTATCCATCTGCGAAATAAAAAGGGATTATTTAATCCAAAGTTGTGCTTTTTTTCAGATTTTTACATTTATTCGAATCGTTTACTTATTTATTCAAAAAATTTGTAACTTCAAACGTTGATTACTCTTTCTTGTTTAAGGATTTATCAAATCTTTTGAAATACTGTAAATAATATTAATGAATTTTTAGAACAAGACAACTACGACGATTCATTATTTTGTTATTCATGTTCAATTTGACAGCAAGTGAATCTATTCTGCTCTCGTCGAGTATACACGTCGTCGCTTAAAAAATAATCAAGCGTTCCGAAACACCGTTCCAAAATGAAACAAACGACTTAACAGATGAGTGAATGTATTATACTTTTTAATCTTACCTTTTTTCACCCGAGTCTGTCAAGTACCAGCTCCGATACAAACCCCGCCCCTTGTCATTTATTATGCCATTGAACGAGATAAAAATATTTACAGTACGTCCAACTGGCAATTCCTGGTCAACTTCTATTTCCAACAAATCGTATTCCTTAATCACGTTTATCTTATTCGCGATCGGTTTGTTATTAACGGAGACTGTCACAGTTTTATGCTGTACCGCAGAATGCAGGACGATTTTTCTCGTCTTTTCTTTCACTTGTGCTACGATATCTACCTCTCCATCGAATGTGAACGAATTAATAGATGGTGTGATATGGATTGAGTATGTTGATGGTGCAAAGCTTTTTGGCAAACGGTACGTCGTCATCTTGGGATCGGTGTTGTTACTCTTCTTATTAAGCCATATCCAGGACATTATATCATCCTTGTTTTTGTTGAACCACAGTAATTCGTATCTTGCAATTTCAAGGGAATTATTTAGAGAGCTTGCAATGTCTTTGAATTCCGTTTTGTGAGTGTTGATTAGATTTTCAAATTTATCAACCGCCTCCAGCGTCGCGAAGCCATGTGACGCTGTTGACAAGATGCTATCGATGTTCCCTGTTCCGTTATCACTGCGACACAAATATGGGGATATTTTAAATACATGTAATAAATAATATTTACTTTTTTAACACATTACCGACCGGTACTTGTTCCATAATTTTGAAAAATCTATGGTACATGGCTAAACACTTTTTAATGGGATCTTCAATATTAAGGGGGAACGCTACCCTCGTGATGTAACTAGAAAGGAACTAGGATCTAACTAGATTTTGGGTCGAAACATGGGTTTGCGGTCTTAGATTGTTTGTCCTAATTTCAGCGAATTTTGGGCTGGGTGAGGGCTCAATCTAAAGAGGAAGGTTATAGCTACAGCGCTGGACTGCATTATGGCAGTGAAAAAATCTTTTAGAGACAAAACAATACATTGAATTTTTCTCTACTTCGGACACTTATATTATTAGATATAGACATAATCCCATTAAAAAATCGGTGGAGCGCTGTAGCTGTAACCTTCCTCTTTAGAATGAGCCCTCAACGAGCCGAAAATTCGATCAAATAAGGACAAACAATCTAAGACCGCAAACCCAGGTTTCGATCCAAAATCTAGTTAGATTCTAGTCCCTTTTTAGTTACATCACGAGGGTAGCGTTCCCCCTTAACAGCAATTTTCATTGTGGACTAACAAGTCAGCCTCAATAACGTCATCTAATAGTTACATTTAGGATTGCAATGAAAAAAAAATTTCTATGCTTTCTTTTGGTACAGCACAATTACACTGTCCAACACCAAATTTGTTTTTCAGTTACTGTTGGGTGGATCTTATAGAGTTTTTTGCACTAATTCCGAATCTGCCGTTAATTTTTCACCTAGACGCACTGTATCCCTTCGAACGACCGTTCTAGTGGTGAGCGTCACTGGCGGCAACTCATGTCGGGCGAAGATGTTTTGCTTTCTGGTTCGAAAAAAAGTCGACGTTGCGAACTTCAAAAGGTTGTTTTTCAAGATAAAGGTCTGCTCTATCGCATGATATAGTTCGATTTTACGCTGGACCCTTATTTTTTAAGATAAACTGAAAAATATCCTCAAAAATTGATGCAAAAGTGGTGTCTCTCTATCTTTAACGATTGTTTATACATGTTTAAACGTTCGTAATGTATCAATATATTGGATATTACTGTATTCGGGAAAGTCTACAGAATCTTTTGTTGCGAAGAACAATTCAATAGCTTTTAAAAAAATATCACAATATTCGTTTAAAGTTGAAAAATATGTTTTTTTTCAAAATCATGTTTCTCAAGAACTGTGCGTCCAGGGGAAAAATTAAGGGCAGATTTGGAATCAGCGAAAAAGAACTATAAGAATCACCCAACTGTAATTGTTGAGCAAATTTGGTGTTGGACAGTGTAATTACGTAGGAAATTCTTAGATTATGTTATAGAGTGTCAGTTGTATACGATGAAAATGTCTGTTGCTGTTGAACCATTTATTAAAAAAATCCTCAGCCGTGGACCACAGACTTTCAAAAATTATGGAATAATCAACGGTCTATAATTGTGTTGATACAAGGTGGTCAACTAACTTTGACTACCTTGCATATTTTCATGAAGTAACGCCAAGAACAAACCAATTTGAAATAACAATAACGTCTCGCAATTAAAGTTGAAAATAATTGAATCGTAATATGAAGTTTTCAAGACATAGATGGCGTTCGAGAAACAATTTCATAATTTTGCAATTTCAATACGTACTATTCAATTAAATTTTTGTGGTATTTCTGGACAAAGTCCAAAATAGATACAGCGCCATCGTAACCGGAACCGGAAACTGCAGAGAAAACGGAAATGCTGTCCTGTGCGCGGATTCTGCTCTTTTCGAAACTCTTGAGTGCATTTAACATGAGTCTGGAAATATGAAAAACATTAAATGACACGTGCACGATTGTTACATCGAAAATGTGTGCGTGTTTACGGAAATGTAATTTCGGAAAAATTTAAATCAAAACAACACTAAAACATGTATAGGTTTTTCAGCCCATTTTCGATGGCTGTTTTGTTTTTTAAATGGGAATATAGCTGTCACGAATTAGAAAGATTATACTAATTTTCTTGGTATCGTGGTGCATGTGTTATGTATCGTAGCGATGTCTCGCTTTGTTCACTAAATGTGTGGTCTATAACTAATAAAGTAAATCCGTTTATCCATCTACCTATATATATTATTATGATTATCATTATATATATATTATTATAATTATTATTATGAATATTAAATAAAAATGTGAACGTTCGTTTGTTCAAAATCTTAAATCTCCGAAAGTTCTTGACCGATTGCTTTGGAATTTTGACACAACGTTGCATTCGAATACGTTCGTGTTTTTATATACCTAATCTAAAAATACTGCATTCCCACAAGCATTGTGAAATTAAACATATTAAAAATTACATATTAACCACACTGAGCTACCAGCAACGCTTGGCCAGGTGAAGCTAGTATAACAATATAAATATAATATAAATATAAAGTAAATCAGTTTCCCTAATTTATATGCATCGCGCTAACAAGTGTATAAATCATAGATAATTACTAGTACTACTGTAAGTATTTTCCTAGTTAACACAATGTTTATGGAGCTCTAGAAATAACTATTTCACATTATTTTGTAAACATAACAAGACTGTGTCAATCCAAATTTTTGGCCATTTTTCCAATAATATATATTCAAAGAAATAAATTTAGTAAATAATTCCTTAGGGAAGCATTTTTACAATCTTAATAACCGCAAATTAAAAATATTAGAACCTGTCATTTTGACGTAAGCGTAGTGTTAAGGATACATAGTTAAGCCAAATTCAAATCATAATTTATAATCAATCAATATTATTATTAACTCGTGAAATATTTTTCCATAACTCGTAAGTTATTTGTTGTACGAAAAAATGTTTCCAACAAACGTTGCATGATTCCCTGGAGGACATACAGTGCTCCAATCTGTTTTTCATTACTTTGTTTTTTTATCGAAATATGAGGGTCACCTTCAGTTTTTTCATAGTTAAACCAAATTCAAATCATAATTTCTATCAATTAACATTAATATTAACTCGTGAAATATTTTTCCATTTTTGTATTCGGGGCGAGTCTCGTAACTTGACGATCTCAAATAACTCGTAAGTTATTTGTTGTACGAAAAAATATTTCCAACAAAAGTTGCATGATTCCCTGGAAGACATACAGTGCTCCAATCTGTCTTTCATTACTTTGTTTTTTTATCGAAATATGAGGGTCACCTTCAGTTTTTTCATAGTTAAACCAAATTCAGATCATAATTTCTATCAATGAACATTATTATTAACTCGTGAAATATTTTTCCATTTTTGTATTCAGGGCGAGTCTCGTAACTTGACGATCTCAAATAACTTGAAAGTTATTTCTTGTACGAAAGAATATTTCGAACAAAAGTTGCATGATTCCCTGGAGGACATACAGTGCTCCAATCTGTCGTTCATTACTTTGTTTTTTTATCGAAATATGAGGGTCACCTTCAGTCTTTTCATAGTTAAACCAAATTCAAATCATAATTTCAATCAATTAACATTATTATTAACTCGTGAAATATTTTTCCATTTTTGTATTCAGGGCGAGTCTCGTAACTTGACGATCTCAAATAACTCGCAAGTTATTTGTTGTACGAAAAAATATTTCCAACAAAAGTTGCATGATTCCCTGGAGGACATACAGTGCTCCAATCTGTTTTTCATTACTTCGTTTTTTTTATCGAAATATGAGGGTCGCCTTCAGTTATTTAAATGAAATATCTACTATTTCTTCTCAAATTCGGATAAATTATGTAATTCTGTGTAAAAAAGTATTATACAAAGTGGGGCTTAAAATGAATAATCGCTAAGATATTTTTAGAACAAGTTTCATTTTAAACGTTGTTCAAAGTGCTGTTCATTGCAGTCAATGCACTTGCGTAATCGAATTATCAGTGATCGGAGAACTTGTTTTATTGTTTCTGTATTTATTGCAGCACGTGCACTAATAATGCGATCTCGCATATCTTCGACCGTTATTGGTGGCTCGCGATAAATTTAATTTTTTAATGTTCCCCAACGAAAATAATCGAGCGGTGTCTCATCGAATGATTAGGAAACAATCTACTTAATACTTGTCGCGGTTGCTGATTACCATATCATATTTTTACAATTGTCATATCGCATTTTTCACTGTTACTGATCATCGTCATAAAAATGTAGCACGTTCCTCTTAATACCACTTTAACGTACACTAAGATAATAAACGGGCATTTCATGTTCATGATTTTCACCATCTCACCGGGAACATGTCTGCAAACATTGCCTGCCGTCGCAAACAAAGTCGTGTTACGAATCATACTGACTAACAATAAGCGTATGTCCTAATAGAAGATTATTAATTTGAAAATATCTCAGTAAAATTATTCATTTTAAATCCCACTTTGTAAATACAGTAGGACCTCGATTAACCATCTTGATCGGGAGACAAACAGCTCGGATAAATTACACATAACTTGACAACAATTAAAATGTACATTATATTCTAAAAAAAATTTTTTATTTTTGAAAATTTATTTCCCTTCATAATATAATCATTAGTCTACGGAACTTTATGCAAAATAAAATTGTCTGCGTCGATTGCAAGAAATAGAATCCAAATTTAATGTTATTTCCTCCCTTAATAATTGAATAGATGAGAAGTCGTATATTGACATATACAATTTTCAAAATTTTCCTACAATCTCGAATTTCATCTACTCAATTTTACTGTAAACGCATAAAGATCTGCAGTCTAATAATCATATTTAAAACGCATGTTTTTTTATAATCGGGTTCCGGTTAATCGAGGTTTACTTTTACCGCAGAATTTCATAATTTATCCGAATTTGAGAAAAGATAGCAGACATTCCGTTTAAAAAACTGACGGTGACCCACATATCTCGATAAAAAGGCAAAGTGATAAAAAATAGATTGGAATACTGTCTGTCCTCCAGGGAACCAAGCAACTTTTGCTGGAAACATTTTTTCGTGCAACAAATAAATTGTGGGTTATTTGAGTTCGTCACGTTACGAGATTCGCCCTGAATATAAAAATGGAAAAATATTTCACGAGTTAATAATAATATTAATTGATTATAAATTATGATTTGAATTTGGTTTAACTATGAAAAAACTGAAGGTGACCCTCATATTTCGATAAAAAGGCAAAGTAATCAAAAACAGATTGGAATACTGTCTGTCCTCCAGGGAACCAAGCAACTTTTGCTGGAAACATTTTTTCGTGCAACAAATAAATTGTGGGTTATTTGAGTACGTCACGTTACGAGACTCGCCCTGAATATTAATGATACCGTTAATATTAATTTACTCGATACATGTATCAGTTAATCTGTTTGCCAAGTTAGAGGAGGCACTTTATACTAATATAGTAATTAATTTTGAAGGATTTAATGTAATAGACAAGATAAAAGAATAATGATTCGATAAAAACAGGTTGAAATTATTATTTTAACGTGTTTAATCGCGAGTCTTACCTTTCTCGAAGAGCAGGATCTTTCGTACAACCGAGAGCTTGTATAATGTCTGCTTGTTCGTGGGCTAAATTTGAGTTGATGTATTTGTTCGACAAGAATTCCCAATCATCTTTCGTTCCGTGCCTAATGCCTGTGCAATAAGCTACAGCTCTTTGGTTGGGTTTAATTCTGTGAATATAATAAGTATGTACAGAGGACATGTAAGTATTAATTCTTGCAAGTATTAATTAATAATTTTCAGCAATTCACTTAAGGAGCGTTTTAAAAAAATGTTGTAACGAGTTCAGAAAATGTGTATTATTCGATAAAATTATTACCTACGCGAGAATACACAAATTGGGAACACTTAAGAAAGATTCATTTTCGATTGCCAATCGAAAAGATATTTGTATATCTTAGATACGTTCACGATCGACTAAATTCTATAATAATCGTCGAATTCTCGAAATCTAAGAAGCTAACAAGAAACGTCAACGTTCTCTTACGTTAAATTATTCGTTGATCTCCATTTTGCGAATTCTTTTTTGAAAGTTTCTATGCATCCTTTGTCACCATAATTGCAAGCCCATTTATTCAGTTCACTCCTCAACAATACCGTTAATCTGTCGTCGTTCGGACGGTCCACGTAACCAACATTTTTGTATATATTGTCGATTAGAGATAACACAAACACCTGGAATAATTGATTAAATAAATCAGCGTTGTTTTGCAACATTGCCGGATTACGCTGATAAAGGTATTTACAAACAAGATGGCCCAATAGCTATAAACATTCTATGAATATAATGTTTAATACGGGTTATACGTATTTTGTTAACGAGCAGCGTATATCTAGAAGCATATCAAACAAACCTTAAACTCTTCGTAATATTCCTGATGACCAGAGAAACGTCGATCAAGATAAGTTAAGGCAGTGAACGCCGACTTAAATGGCAAGTAATGCGTCTCCTGTGTAAGATACTTCAAAACGTCCAAAGCTGTTTTATATTCCACCAAACCAGCTCTTGCCAAATTCAATGAATCGTCAACGATAGCAGCTCTATTAACATCGCTTATGTTTCGATAATCTTCGCTGTTGAGGACCTCGATGATACGATACCAAGAAGCATTGTCGTAATTCACCCGGTAGAAACCTATAAAAGTTACCAACAAATACAACAATTATATCACTTTTTCAAACATTTCATTAATGTGCAATTAAGATGGATCTATTATATTGTATATTTTAAACTAGATCTATTATGAGATCATCGGCATTTTAAAAAGATGAATTAATAATCACGTTATCAGATATTTCGTAGCCTTAAAAATTATATACAATAGTATACTCTACTTTAACAGTGCGATTATTTATACAGTGACTCGGATTAATATTCGGACGCAGTAAAAAAGACAAAAACTTTTTAATATTGTACTATACGATTTAAACTTCTTTGGGAAGCTAGAGCAATTAGCTTACTACAGGATGGGAAAGAAAATTTCTTAAAAAATTGCAATTGATCGGAATTGTAGAGAAAATACTAAAAGTTGCGTTTTACAACTATTTTATGTGTGTGTGGGCCTATATTGAAAATTTAATAAAATACGATTTGCAGATCTGTGTTAATTAAACATATTCTGAAAATTTTGTCAAAATCAGTCGGCGTTGAAACGAGCTACAAACGTTTAAAGATGGTAAAAATTGCAGATTTTCACGATTTTCATCCTCTAACTGCAATAAATCTAAGGATTCTTACATCTTTCAATGCCTGTCGTTTTCTCCTGCATCAACCGATTTCGATGAATTTTTATAGTGCATATAACTGGCACAGATCTCCGAAACGAATTTTTAAATTTTTAATATAGACCCACACATAAAAAAGTTGTAAAATGCAACTTTTAGTATTTTCTTTTACAATTCCGATCAATTGTAATTTTTGAAGACATGCTTTTTCACATCCCGTAGTAAACTAATTGCTCTAGCTTCCCAAAAAATTCAAATCATATAGTACAATATTGAAAAAGTTATCGTCTTATTTTAAAGCGTCCGAATATTAATCCCAGTCACTGTATGTTGTTCAGTAGAAAGTATGTATCGTTTCATGCATGTGCGGTGTTACATTAGCTTTCTACTCATGCTTGCGTGTAGAATTCTAACGAATAGTTCTGCAGAAATTTGAAATTTTATAATATTGTTACGTTTAATTGACATTCTGCATTGAATAAAATCTTGGAAATTTCTAACAAATATGTTCATGCCATCATGTTAAATCCCCGAAAGTTCTGCACCGATTGATTTGAAATTTTGACACAACGTTGCATTCGAATACGCGCGTGTTTTTATATAACAGACTGAGCCACAGCAACGCGTGGCCGGGTACAGCTAGTGAAAAATAAAGGTGTCCGTTATTTGATTAGTGTGGTTTCACATCGATACACCCGACCCGTATTATGTTTACACTCCTCGGCTACCGAAACTGTCGAGCTTCGCGAATCTTATCTACGTTCGGCAGGAGTCAAAGTATAGTATTTCCCTGCCCGACCCGTGTTTTGGACAATTATCGAGTAAACACTTAAGCGATATACAGTGAGCCACGGAAGTATTTGAACGCACTTTAAAACAGTATAACTTTTTCATGATTGCACCGAACGACCTGATATTTTGTAAGCAATTAGAAGCATTGGTTTGCTGAATGATCTGCAAAAAAGATTTTACAAAAATTACAATTTACAAGGTTGCATGGAAAAATAAAAAGAGCATTTATTAAAACTTTTTTATTTGGCCTCATAACGAAAATTTTGAAATATATGTTTTGTAGACCTATGTTAGTTACAGTGGCCGAAATTTCTATAAAGTCATCTTCATATTCATAGATATTTGAAAAATATCACCATTTTTGTTGATTTATCGTATCTGGTCTTGTGCTTTGTTGACAATCGGATAGAGGAACTACGCACTCTAGAACACTATGTTCACTATTTACGTTCGTTTTGATTTTTTTTCTGCGTGATGCAGAACACTAGTGCGAAGTTTCTATAAAGTCACTTAGCGTTTCTCTGGATTCCGAGCAGAGAACTATGGAAAATTTGAAATATTCTAAAAGTATCAGTTTTAGGAGTCATAGAAATCCTGTTTCTTATCATTTGATTCACGTGTATTAGAATGCCGAGAGGAAAAGTGCTAACAATTGAAGAAAAATTGCAGTTTGCAGTGCAATTGCTAAGAAAATTAATCGTTCATATAACGTGACTAATAATTATATCAATTTACGTGAAAATTACGGAAAAAATCATTTTAAAGGTGGTAATAAAAAATTATCGAAGAGACAACATTTATTATTAACGAGGTCCGCGGCTAAGGAAAGGAAAAATGCAGCACAATTTCGCGCTGAATTGGAGCTTCCAGTAACAACAAGACCTGTGCAACAACTTTTAAATTCTTCTGGGCAATTTGTGTGGACAAAAATGCAACGTAAACCAGGCCTAAAAGAAGTACATAAACAGGCCCGTCTTGATTTCGCACGGGCCATATGTCCTGGACGGAAGAGTGGGAGTCTGTCATTTTTTCAGGTGAGAAAAAATTTAATTTGGATGGGTCTGATGGCTGTAAATATTATTGGCATGATCTGAGAAACGAGAAAAGTGTGACAATGAGTCGTAACTTTGGCGGAGGTTCCCCAATGATATGGGCTCCGTTCAAAGCTGACAAAAAACTCCAATGTGTTACATAAATCACAAAATGAATTCGGAAAATTATACAGACTTGTTAGACATGGTTCTAATACCCTTTACAGAAAATATTGAAGATGACAATTTTATTTATCAGCATGATAATGCTGCGGTACACGCGTCGAAGCGCACAAAGCA
>CM052191.1:2245193-2257674 GCA_028455805.1 Lasioglossum figueresi | reverse complement strand
CCTATGTCGATATCTCTTCTCGTTTTAGAGCAAATTGCATTTAAGTGCGGGGGAAATAATCCCAATATCACCCTTATCGGTGGGGGTAGACATTTGAAATTTTACACAATGTTTTTTCAGATATAAAGCAATGTTTTAAAACAGGAATCAGGAAGATCGGAGCGGGGGCCGCTGGCCCATGCTTATCCGGCTAGACCCTTTACTTGTCCAAGCATCTATTGTCTCGTAAAATTACCGACGATCTTAATAAATTTAGCGTTGCCATTTTTATAAGGTAATACTTACCAGATACTTTTAATGCTTGGTAGGTTTAGTGTTAAACTTCTCTTTTTCGAAACCACACGTTTTGGACTTTTTTATTATATAATTTTGTAGACTTTGTCGAGGGAATGACAATAATCCGAGTTTTAATCTTAAGAATCCACCGGTTCGGAAGTTATGCGTGTTTAAAGTTGAACGATCTTGAGGGTTTCTGACAGGTAAGGGCGCCGCCATGTTGGTACGTACTCAGCGTCGCGCGTCTTCTAATAAGCGAAACCCCTAGGTGAGCACGAAATCGGAGTAGCAAGCTTTTCTTCTTCAATACAATTAATTGCATCCACTGTTAACCCTTTGCACTCCGAATTATTTTTCAATTTTCTTGCCAACAACTCCCTACTATTTTAAGTGTTTTATTTGAGCTTGACTTCAAAGGACAGTTCCTTAACTGCTGCTTATTTTAAACAATTTTGTCTACTAATTATTAGACTGCGGATGTTTATGCAATTTTCGATTTTTGTAGGGAAATTTTAAGAACGTGGAAAATCTTATTTTCAGTGGTAGTAGTTTTTGTATTAACACAACAAACCGAGCCATAAAAGTAACTGGTACATGTTCCCTTAGAAAAATGACAAGATTGATTATATTTGCTCTTCTAAAGTTATCTATGCAACCATTCGTTATAAAATCATTTTTATTATTTCAATAATTGTAAAATAAAAAATCTGGAACCGGTCATTTTGACCGCAGATGATAGGTTTAGTGTACAATTCTATAGAATTTTATTTTCTAACATTTTTCGAAAATTATGGAAGCCATAAATGCATAAAGAGCCGCAGTCTACTAATAATATTAAATATAGTTATCACAGTTTGTTGTAATTTATATTTGTTTTTAACTAAAAACTAAGATATAAAAACCCGTTTTATTTACATTTATAAAGGGTTAATAAACAGAATTCCTAACGTCGAACTATACATCAGACACAAATTTTATGCGAGGTCAGTTCATTCTACTTATTATTAGCTGCGAACCTCGAATTACAAACTTTCACGATAGGTGTGACAAATGCAGGGAACCCGTCACGATAGCAACTGATTGGCGTAAGCTATTATTTCACCCGAGACACCGATTTTGTTAAACTGAATTTAACCGTTTGCACTCGGAGCGATTTTAATTTGAAAATTAAACATTTCTTCCGACCTAAACATTACCATTTCCCTATGATTTTTCAAATTTTATGGATGCGAAATTGATATAATACCTTATAGAATACCTAAATATTCAGTAATTAATTACTAGACGTTTATGCAATCTTCAATTATTTGTAGACGAATTTTAAGAAACTTGAATCAAATAAAATCTTACTCTCCGTGGTAACAGCCTTTATAGATCTAAAATCAATGTACTCAACCGTACTAAATTCTGTCGTATTTTATATCCCTGAATTTTTTGAAAATTTTCAAAGGCATAATTGCATAAAGATTCACACATTTAAGCCTTAGCACTCGAGTGGTGACTCCGAGAGACGCCACTAAAAATCGCTTTACTATTATTTAAAATATTGTTTATATTATTAGATATGTTGGTATCTAATCAATTATTATTAAACATTCAAGTAATGTATGAGGTATTATATCAATATCATGTCCACCAAATTTAAAAAATCATTGAGAATGGAAATATTGTAGGCCGAAATAAATGTTTAATTTTCGAATTAACACTTTACCTATTGCAAACCTATTAATAGGATTTTCAATAATTATGCTGTACCAAAAAAAAGTGCAGAAATTTTCTTTTACATTGCAATCATAAATGAAAATATTAGATCGTTTTTGAGAGTGACTTGTTAGTGCACAATGAAAATTGTTGTTGCTATTGAAGGTTGAATTAAAAAGTGTGTAACCATGTACTATAGATTTTTAAAAATTATGCAATAATCACCGGTCTTTAATGTAATAATTAGATTTTCAATAATTGTGCTGTACCAAAAGAAAGCACAGAAATTTTCTTTTACATTGCAATCATAAATGAAAATATTAGCTGACGTTATTGAGAGTGACTTGTTAGTGCACAATGAAAATTGTTGTTGCTATTGAAGATTGAATTAAAAAGTGTTTAGCCATGTACTATAGATTTTTAAAAATTATGCAATAATCACCGGTCGTTAATGTGTTAATAGGATTTTCAATAATTGTGCTGTACCAAAAAAAAGTGCAGAAATTTTCTTTTACATTGCAATCATAAATGAAAATATTAGATGACGTTATTGACAGTGCCTTGTTAGTGCACAATGAAAATTGTTGTTGCTATTGAAGGTTGAATTAAAAAGTGTTTAGCCATGTACTATAGATTTTTAAATCTATCTTAAGAGTGTTAAAATGTAAATATAGAGTTAATAATGTGAACAATATTTTGAATAATGGTACAGCAATTTTTAGTGGCGCCTCAGAGTCAGTATTCGTGTTCTAAAGTGCATCCTATCACTTTGTGATGGAAGAATCTAATAATAACCATGATAACGAGTGCTATTGTTTTGTATGGCAAATAATTTGAATTGAACGAAACAATACATTTTATTCAACTTCTGTTTTGTTCAATCTCGTGCAGAAACCTGCAGTACCGATCGATTCCATTCTACGAATGAATATCATTAAATTGATCGGCGATATAAACAGATTTAACGGCTCAGTGTAAATGTTCTTGTAGATCAAATCATGTACAGGAAGGGAAGGGAAGAAGACCGAGTGATTACAAAGAGTATGCCGAGGCAACGATTGAAAAAAGTGGGGAGTCACAAACTGCATTCCGACTGCTGAGCCAGTGTTCACCTATTGCATCACAGGTAGAACGACTAATTGTGTTGTACCTGCATCAACGAAGCGCGCAATCGCAGTCACAAATTGAACTTGAAATTTCGAGAAGATCTGTTTCGTTGTGCCTCTCGGTCCCTTTAGACAACCGACGTGATCGATTCCTATTCGCGTGTTAAACGCCGTACGCGGATCTCGTTTCTTCGGTCGACGGAAACCGGAAGCTGATCACATGAGCCGAGGATCTATTTCTAGTTGGCAGGATTATGGACGCAGAAGTTGTGAGTATCAACTATTCCGTTTCTCAGTTTTCTTCGCTCACTACATTTTTTTTTATTGCTTTTTAACATTAACGTACTCACAGGATTTATTGCTCGATTATTTCTCGGTTCACAAACGTCATTTTATGGAATTGCTATAATTAAAAAACCAATGTTAGTTCTCCGCCAGATAAATAAATATAGACACTACTCGAGCCGGTTAGTGCAAATTTGATGTATGTCAATATTTGTCTGTTCGACGAATCGTCATTTTAATGCTAGTCGCTAATAAAAATAATTATTTGACAGCGGATCTATATGAAAAATGTAAATGTTCTACGTGAATAGCAACAAACTTGAGCGAAATAAATATTTATATACATACTTTCTTTCTTAACATGTTTAATAATTTCTTGTCCATAAAAATGGAAAATTTCATAAACATCCGCAGTCCATCGAAGTACAGATTTTATTCAATGATATACTACGCACTGTATGTATATACTTGTATTAACTTCATAGTTACATATTTAAATTGATCAGCTAGATTATTTTCTGTGCAGTGCGAAAACATTTTTTAATATTCCAAACCTGTTAACTGAAGTATCTTAAAGTACTCTACTCGATACATAGAATTAGTTTAAAAAACAAGACTCGCAGGTTCCGTCGCCGTAAATTACGCTATGGAATTCATTCAACTGACAGTGGCAAGATAAAAACATATGTTAATGAAAAGATAAAAGAACGTGACAAACTTTGGAAGTCATATAACTTAATGAAAAACGATAGCTCTAATTTATTGCTTGGTAAATACTTATAATTTGTATTCGCAGGTCCTGTGTTAAGGGGCCTCTAGACGATCAATAATATTGTCAATACGCCTATCAATAAAATTTGACGAGGCGCACTGAAAGGGAATATTGACAGTTTAGCAAGGATTCATGCATTGTCATATTGTTAGCTACAATATTATTGTCAACCTACATTGACAATATTATCGATCATCTAGGGGCCCCTTAAAGTAGTCTTTGTAACAATAAGTATTTCAAACTATTGTGATTTTAAATAATATTACTGCTCACTATTTACTACAAAATTATAACAATTATGAGAATGTTTTAATTGCCGAATCAAATGTTTTTCAATATGTAAATGACTAGGGTAATTCGAATTTAAATGAAATTAATCCAAACAATTCAAGGGGCGATGCCCGAGTTCGATTGAAGTAACTTTTTCCTTTGCGAAAATATTCTCCGGAGCTTTGTTAAGAAGTTATTAACGAAAAACACTGACCAATCGGAGCGAAGTTACAGGAGGTTACAATCTGATTGGTCCATGGTTTTCGTTGAATACGGAGAGCCACGGAGAGCATTTTCGCGATGGAAAAAGTTGCTTCGAATGACCTCAAGAATCACGTCCTTCAAGGATCACATCTTTCAAGAAAGTACAACATTTTTGGGACACCCTGTATATACGACTTCATAAAAGTACTTCATTGAAGTCGTGTGACTTCCGGAATCATGACCATTTGGGCGTAATTTTGTTGCAAATAAGCATCAGCAGGAATCACGAACACTCTGCAGCGAGTTCTTTTTTCACGATTATAATTGCTTGATTGTTAGAGACGCTCGTGTCTCCGAAGCGTAACCGACTCTACAATCTCCGATTGAGAGTTGCTGCTGCGAATTCCATCGTCAGAATGCGTTGATCATTCTGTGGATAATAATTCTATTAAACGTAACACCTTATTAACATAAAATTCTGAATCGGTTTGGTAATATTATATAACGTAGTTTAACGATACAAACAAGCAGAGGATAATGGGATAATGCAATGGAATAAAACACCGCGATGCAATTTACAAAAATATTTATTGAATTCTAATTTCATTGTTCTGTATAACGAAAACCATTACATTACGTCTAACAATGAGATATTGTGCAATAATGAAACACTCCATGTCGTTATAACAAAATATTGAGTAACAATAGAAATCGCAAAAGAAGAATATAATTAGAAGCTGACAATAAAAGATTGTGCAATAATGAAATACTCCATGTACTTTTAAATAATTGGAAAGAAGGGCAGTCTGATATGACATTGTGAATTTGATAATAGCGTGTACGTAAAATCTATAAATACTTTATTGAAGTAATAATAAAAGAGTCAATGAACCGATCTTATTGTTATAGCAAGAATTTCTGTAATATTTCACAAACTGAAGGTTATGGATCGTGATGAATGATCCGAATATTTAGTCAGATAAACTAGTAGTATACGAACCGTTGGCAATACGTGCCTAATCGTGAGAGGAAACGTACAATCACAGTTATTATGTGACGTGGTTGAACCTGAAGTGAACAGTGTACACGTGCAATCGAATGCTAGAATGTTGCAGTGAATTTTAGAAACACCTTTTCTGTAGGAAGACAAAGCGAGGTCAAACATTTTCGAATTAACGCTAAACCTACCAAACGCTAAAAGCGATTAAAATGTTTCAGTTTATAAAAATGACGAGGCTCTATTTATTTAGACTTTATGCAATTTTTATTCTAATACAGTGAGTGTTAAGAGTATTCGTACGCCCTTTAAAATAGAATAACTTTCTAACAAATGTACCAAACAACCTGATTTGTTATAATCAATTAGAAGCATTGGTTTATGAAATTGTATGCAAAAAAGATTTTCCAAACATTATAATTTACAAGGTTACATCAGATGAAATTTTCTGCAAGTGTATAACCAACATAGACCTACGAAACATAATTTACATTTTCATTGAGGGACCAAATAAAAAAGTTTTAAAAAATGCCTTTTTTACATTTGCATGGAACCTTGTAAATTATAATTATCTGGAAAATCTTTTTTACATATCATTTCGTAAACCAATGCTTCTAATTGTTTACAAAAAATCAGGTCGTTTGGTACAATTATAAAAAAGTTATTCTGTTTTAAAGTGCGCTCGAATACTTTTTACACTCGCTATTTAACATACTATACATATTTTTTAATTATAGATATTTTTGGATATATTTGAATAATTTTTATATTTTTAATTATAGCTTTAATTTTCCCATATACTCTTAGAGATCAAGACAATTTTATTATGTACTCGGCTAAAGATATTTATCGGATCAATTTCCATGTAAGCGAGTTGATGATATGAATAAATTTCATAATTGTAAAATGAAAAATATAATATCGGTCATTTTACCGGAAGCGACAGATTTAGTATTAATAAAACGAATGATGGAAGAATATCAACTTCTGTACGTCAACTTCCGATGAAGGAAATAAGCAAACAGAGTTTCCTTATGTGGCTACTAAATAATAATGACGTGACAATGTGTATATATACCGGTTCGGAAGTTTACGTGTTGATCATGCAGCACGTGTTGTAACGTACAGCACAGTCCTCCCGCAACTTACTTTACCGCAAAAAACAGCACGTACAATTCGCATACGTAATACCGTGAAGCACCGTAAGCATAGTAACCTTCGGTTACTTTGCGTGCGTTATCATTCGCGAATTCTGTTTACAGTGAGCCGCGAAAGTATTCGAACGCCCTATAAAACAGAATAACTTTTTTATAAATGTATCAATGGAAATGATTTTTTTATAATCAGAAACATTATTGATTTGCGACATGATATGCAGTAAAGATTTTCCAAAAATTATAATTTTACAAGGCTACGTGCAAAAATAAAGAAGGCATTTTTTAAAACTTTTTTTATTTGGGCCCTTAATGACAATGTAAAATATATGTTTCGTAGGTCTATGTCGGTTATACGCATGCAGAAAGTTTCATCTAATGTAACCTTGTAAATTATAATGTTTGAAAAATCTTTTCGCCATATCATTTCGTAAACCAATGCTTCTAATTGATTATAAAAGATCAGGTTGTTTGGTACAATTATGAAAAAGTTATTCTGTTTTAAAGGGCATTCGAATACTTTCGTGACTCACTGCAAGTGAAACAGTGTGAAATCGCGCGAAGCCCTGACTTTGCAATAACGAATTCCGGTGACGTTTCATTTGATTCAGTCGATACAATGAAACCTCGGCAAATTAATCAGCACGGATTTTATTCCTTTCAGCCGATTAAATACCGAGGCATAAAACAAGACGATTTTTACCTAAACTATTATATTTTTATTTTTGTTAAAACCGTTAAAATAATTACAGTAGTACATCGATTAACCGGGTTCCGATTATAAACAAATATGCGTTTAAATATGATTATATTATATGAAGGAAAATAAATTTTCAAAAATAAAAAATTTATTTTGGAATATAATGTAGGGGAAGAGCTTGGGTTATGTGACGGGTTTTGTTTTTGGTCTGTAACTTTTTGCTCGACGAAGATATCAAAGAGTTTTATATACCGTCGGAAAGGCGAAGGAAATACGCAACTTTTATATGTAAAAAGTTTCGTGATTTGATGAACAAGGAAAATTTTATGGCCAATTTTCCGAGGACATGTTTTTTGGCTTCCTGAAAAAAAGTGGCTGGGTTGCGAGACACTCGGAAAAATCAACTAAAAGTGGTAAAATATAAAGTAAAACCCATGTAACTTTATGCAAAAATGAATTTTTATTTATTTTAATGACGTTAAGTGACCAAAGGAGTTAAAAAGAATGGCAAAAGATTGAAAAAAGCAAAGAATGGCGAAGAAAAGTAAAAAAAAAATATAATGAATGGAAGGATTGAATAATGATCTTCCTCTTCGTCGTACAAGTCGCTGTCACAATGTTTGCATGTGAAAAACGAACGTCTGCCCATATCGGCACACTTCAAATATATAGATGAGAGTTAGCAGCTGATAGATAGAGTTGGCAGCGGTCAATTTTTTCGGCAAAAACCTTAAACAAATGATGGAAAAGTCTACATCCTCTTCGGATGGTAGTTTATTTTATCTCTCAAAAATAGCTTTGTCTAGTCACGCACACCATAAATCATGTTCAGCTGTGTTTTTATGCTTAGGTAATTTCGAGGACTTCGAGTTTCCTCGACTGGTCCCTACAATGACTATAAATTCAAAAAATAAACCAAAACAAACGTTAAATAACAAATAAACACTTAATTCTAACGCAAACAACGATATTTGACAGTTCTAGTTCATTTCTAGTAAAAAAACTAGTGTCTCACAACCCAACCACTATGGTGTCTCATAACCCAACCACGATGCCATTCCGAATGTCACAGAAAAAACAATGTTTTTCTCGTATATGCGCAAAACTCAATATCGCATCGTAAAATGTAAGGAAAACACTAAATGAAAATGCATCGCACTCACCTTTTTCAATTGATTCACTCAAGAAAATAATGTTTTTACAAAAATGAGTAAAAGTTTTACACGATGTGTTTACACACGATGTCCGTATCTGATATAAGCAACACGTCTATACACCTCGGTGCTGGCACAAAAACTAGCAGACGTCAAAACAAAAATTTGACAGCAGACAGATTGGAATTATCGCGATTGCGCGATGGATAAAAACGACTGTCTCACAACCTAACGCGTCTCACAAGCCAACCCGTCTCACAACCCAAGCTCTTCGCCTACATTTTAATTATTTTCTCTGGTCTCGATTATTCATCCGGCCTCGATTTATCCGGGCTGTTTGTCTCCCGATCAAGTCGGTTAATCGAGGTCCTTCACAACTTTTTAGCCGATTAATTCCCAAGGAATATAATAAGACGATGTTTGCAGAAATCATTACTTGTTATCTTTAACTTTCATTTTTATTAAAACAATTTTTAGGAATAGAGGAGCGCATATAAATAGTACCAAAAATAAATTCTGCATACAGAATTTTTGTGGGACGAAATAAATAAACCCAAAGAAACTACTTTAAATGTTACAAACTGTTAATAACTGTAATGTAAATACATGGGTAATGTAATTTATGCAGGGAATCCCACGTAACTGTCGCCACAATTTTCCAGGCACTTTCGGTAGCCAGATAAAAAAATGATTGCACCAAAATTAATTAGTTTTTAATTAGAAAAAAAAGAAATTTCTTCATGAGAAATGAGTTCAACGGCCTGGCATACTCTCTATCACCTTGATATAATCTTAACAATGCGATAGGCTTGAGTTGTTGATATTTTCTTCGAGAGATCGATATCTTGATCCCAACTGCGATCATAATTTGCTTTATAATACTATACGACATATGAGCCCTTCACAGGCCATATCGATTAACTCCACTTTTTGAAATATATTAAATTTAAGTATCGAAGCACTTGGTTCAGTCACAACTTGTTTATTTATAATAAATTTCCCAAATAATACAGATTAACACGATTAAACGACAAAATTTTTTGATCGCGAATTTCGTTATTGCAACGATTTACATTAGCGTACGGAGTTAATCAGAATGGCTTCTGAAATAAATTATTTATTATTCGTCGACCAAAAATGTAGACAATCTATCCGGGCATAGGATAAACCACAATTTTCTAGAAATTCTGTAAGTGTAACAGATTTTTAAGATTGAAGAACGTTCGTACCATAATCTCTCTATTTTCTCATATTCTGCAATATTTCAGCTTTAATTTAAGAAAAACGTCATCGCTGTTTCTCATTTCTATCAAGAGTTCTTTGACGTTGACACAAAATTGATCGATTTACTGTTCGCCGCAGTGGCGCATTTTGAATTTGACAGTTTCCCGACTTTTCGGGCCAAATACCCCACTGTGGGACGTCCGAAATGGAGGTAAACTGCACATGAAACAGACGTCCTATGGACGTACGGTGCTATCCGAGAGTGATCATCCTAGAACATACAAAATTGAAGTCTTAAGGACGTCCATAAGACTTAAAGAATGGACTCCCTGGGACGTCCGAAAAGGTCCTAAGGACATTCCAAGGACGTTCCAAGGACGTGGGACGTTTGTATGTAAACAGAACATGAAACTGGCGTCCTTGGACGTGTACTGTTCTATCTGGGAACCTGTTTTAAAAGGTCCCTGTTGTATTTCCTCATGTAACTTAATTTCTAAAAAAAGAAGTCAGGTTGTGTGGTTCGATCTTACGAAAGGTAACTTCTAACACTATTTTAACACTAAACCTACCGAGTACTAAAAGCGATTAAAATGTTTTAGCTTGCAAAAATGACAAGGCTCTATTTATTTAGATTTTGTGCAAACTTTAATCATAATATGTGTTCGGATAAGGAAATTGATCGAATCAATTTCCATGTAAGCAACTTCGTAATTTCAATAACTGTAACACGAAAAATATCAACCCGGTCATTTGACCGGCAGTGGTAGGTTTAATGTTAAAAGACGTTCGAACACTTTCGGGAACCACTGTAAATACATAATATACACAGTGGCAGAAGTGAAACTGGTAATGCTTCGTAACGAAGGGTATTACAATAGTATTCGAGGAATGCAATTCTAATGGGGTTTCATTGGAATTTAAATGGAATGAAAAATGTTCGTTGGCAGCCGTGTAGTAAACGATTAAAGACGTTTTAATTGATTTCCGACTGTATACTATCATTAAACTTCCACGAAAACCATACGAGTTCCTCAATGTAATTACCGAATAATCAATCTACCAGGCTAACTGTTGAAAAACATTTCAATCACTCCACGTATTATTTGTCTCGGGGTTCCCAAGTCAATTGAACGTCGGAGCATCGTCGACTCTATTTCCAGTAAAGATATGATTGTGGTCACCTTGTTATAAGGACGTTTACATTTAAGTCGAACGTGACGCGGAATCGCGAAAATTGATGTTCCCGCGTGCACGTTCGTAAATACGTTTAAAAAAACAAGTCCTCAAGGTTATTCCTATGTACGCTGTAGTACTGAACGTTTGTCCAATTAGCATAATCAGTCATCGAGTTGACAAAGTACCATTCGTTACATACATATCTTTGGTAGTCATGCATAAAATGTCCCACCTGACCGATTTCGATGATTTTTTAATATGTTGCCAGGGTGAAGATTCTGAACAACTTTCTCCAATACATTTAACCGTCGCTCAGCCTTAGTTAATTTTTTAGATATTTGCGAAAAACTGCAGCTACTGCTACATTGAATTTTGATTTATACGTGAACGTCCGCGTTGTGAGTATGCGTCAGCATGAGGCGACCGCTCGTCAACTATTTCTACAGATTTGTCGCTACGATCGTCGAACGATCTATACACGGTGTCTCAAAATTCCTTCAATATCCGGAAATGGGAGGTTCCTGAGATCATTTGAAGCGATATTTTCCTTCGAAAAAATGGCGTACGCGGCCTTTTTAAGGAGTTATTAACGAAAAACACGGACCAATCAGAACACGACCTAGCATAGGAGTAGTAGTGTGTGCGTTACCGCTTCGGGCAAATGCGATTCTTATAGAATCTTATAGATTCTTATAGAAATTATAGAATCTGACCTTAATTTTTCACCTATACGTACAGTTTTTGAGAAAATTGAGTTTAAAAAAAGACACATTTTTCAACTTTGAACAATTATTGCGATTTTATTATAAAAGATATTGAATTGTTCTTTACGGCAAAAGATTCTGTAGACTTTTCCGAATACAGTGATATTCAATAATAATACATTACGATTGTTTAAACATGTTTAAACAACGATTAAAAAAACCGTCGATGTTGAAAATTTGAACGGGTGGTTTGTAAAGATGAAAGTCTGCTCTATCGCGTGGTATGGTTCGATTTTCTGCTAGACCCTTATTTTTTTATATAAATTGAAAAATATCCTCAAAAATGGGTGCAAAAATGGTGTCTCTCCGTCTTTAATCATTGTGTAAACATATTTAAACAATCATAATGTATTAACATTGGATATGACTGTACTCGGGAAAGTCTACATAATCTTTTGCCGTAAAGAACAATTCAATATCTTTTATAATAACATCGCAATAATTGTTCAAAGTTGAAAAATGTGTCTTTTTTTAAAACTCAATTTTCTCAAAAACTGTACATATAGGAGAAAAATTAAGGTCAGATTCGGAATCAACGCGAAAAACTCTATAAGAATCGCATAGTGGGAATCGAAATAATTTTTGGTTGTTGGACAGTGTAATTATTCGGAAAGTACCACTCCTCTCCGATTTTGATGAAATTTAAATATGTTATATATTTCGACATTTCGAACAACTTTTTCCTTTTCCAATACAGG
>CM052191.1:2234114-2244195 GCA_028455805.1 Lasioglossum figueresi | reverse complement strand
CATGCCGCACTGTGCAGCGTACAGAAACGCATTTTTTCCCACTCATCCTTAAAATAAAAAAAAGGTAACTTTTGACTTAAATGACGATTGCCAGAAGAATTTTTATTTCGCACACAAATTCATAGCCAGTCCTAACCGAGACTTTTTCTTTCTAAATAATCTCCCACCCGTTTATTACTAAACTAACTCCACTGCCAGATTAAAAACAACTTCAGTTATCTATCCGAACCTAACTCAGACTAATGTCATTTATGCTCACTCTTAAAATAAACTTTTTGGGTCATCCACAGTCGTTAGCCGTTTCTTCTCAGACAGTAGACAAATTTTACGGCCAGATTTGAAATCAGCGTGACGAAATCTACAGGACTTGATGTGTAGCATGTCAAGAAAAAAATCTATCCGGTCGTGGCATTGGATAAACCACAATTTTCCTGTAATTCTACAAGTTTAACACAGATTTTCAAAGTTAAAAGGCGTTCGTACTATAATCGCTCTATTTTTCCCATATTCTGCAATATTTCAGCTTGAAGTTAGGAAAAAAATCATCGGTCTTTCTCATAGAAATGATATCAACAGCTTTTTGATTTTGACACCGAATTCATCGGGTCGTCCCACTGTACGGTGTCCGTGCGACTTAAACTCCTCTTTCGTTTTGCATCTGTATGTTATATCATTAGTGGTTTTGGTATTAAACGAATTTAAATAAAATTCTTGAATTATTTTCACAGCTGTTACGATGCCACAATTCAGTGGCGGTCCGGTGGAATTTATGACATGCGATGACATTGAATACAAAAGAGACGATGGTTGGTTCCTATCATATACAAAGATAGCTGCAATTATTATAGTTTTCATCATTGGTGTCGTTGCTGCGGGATTCCTCGGATGGTACATAAATTCTCTACCAAAGAAAAAGGTAAGTACATTACACTATTCTCTCCGCAATTGTCGTGCGTCGGGTCTGCTCAGCGACAGTTGTGCAGTGCAGATGCTAAATTTTTCGTAGCGTGCCGAATGTAGAAAAAGATAGCGATTGAAAAAGAATGAGGGTCTTTTCCATTCACCGTCCTCTTTTACGGATGAAAGATCAATCTTATTCCGCGAGTAGTAAAGTAATTGTATTTGGTCCCCTCAGGGTTTCAAATCGATTTACCACTCTCCCCTTCTATCCACTCTCACTATCGCCTAATTGCAGGCTATTTCAGCCTATTTCAGCCTATTTCAGCCTAATTTTCAACGGAACCTAACTGTTTATTACGGTGGGTTCCGAACCACCTTTTGCCAATAACACGCAGCGCATACCCGGACGGTGACCCATCTAAGTACCGATCGCGCCCAACGCTGTTTAACTTCGGTGATCGTACGAGAACCATTCATTCAAAAACTCTTTATTTACATAACAGTAATGTTTTATAAAAGTATAGATAACAACTGGCTTATGCTATATTTTATATTGTAACGCTTGCAGTCTTTCGTAGTCCCTATCTCTAACGACGAACCTACTTGCTATAGTATTGGGTTGTTCGGAAAGTAATTTCGTTTTTTTTTTTGTGAAAATGAAAGACAATTTTCGTATAATGAACAAATATTTTATTAAATTATACAGGGTGTCCCACCCGATTTTGACATATTGATTTCTCCGATATTGTTAGTCCTACCGAAAAATGTTTCAGATAAGAATTAAATGGTGCTGAGTGGGGCATAGTTTGGTGTTATTAGTTTATTTGTGTGTGAACGCGTTCGGGTCATGTGAAGGTCAACTTCGTTGTTTTAACAGGATTTATATGTTTTAATACATCAATCGATGCGGTTGGACATTCTTTATAAAAAAGTATTAACCTATTTATGTTGAAAAATTAGTCGTTTAGGAGATATTTCGATTTAAATAATTCTAAGATATCATTAATATCGTTTTTCTGTAAGAAATAAAAGCGAACGACTTATTGTTAGCGCGACAGTAATGATATCTTAGAATTACTTAAATCGAAATATCTCCTAAATGACTAATTTTTCAACATAAATAGGTTAATACTTTTTTATAAAGAATGTCCAACTGCATCGATTGATGTATTAAAAAGTATATAACTTCATTTATAAAAACGAAGTTGACCTTAATATGACCTTAACGCATTTACCCACGAATAAACTATTACACCAAATTATGCCTCGCTCAGGACCATTCAATTCCTATCTGAAACATTTTTCGATAGGACTAACAGCGGCGAAGAAACCAAGATGTCAAAATGGGGTGAGACACCCTGTATATTGGCCATTCTGGTCCAATACCTTTTACCATCTTTCTGGTAGTAGCATGATTCCACGCTCATAAAATTTTTGGTCTTTGTTGGGAAAAATCTGATCGAGGTGGTTTTTGACCTCCTCGTTCGAAGCGAAGGTTTTACCGTCTAAAAAATTTTGCAGTGATCGGAACAAATAATAATCCGAGGGTGCCAGATCTGGAGAATATGGTGGGTGTGGCATTGTATCCCATTCAAGCTGTAAAAGCTTTTGGCGAGTGACCAAACTTGTATGAGGTCTCGCATTATCTTGGTGGAGCACTACACCATTTCTGTTGATTAATTCTGGCCTTTTCTGTTGAAGCGCATCATTCAGTTTGTCCAGCTGATGACAGTAGACTTCCGAATTAAAAAAGAAGAAAAAAACAAAAAAAAACAAAAAAAATTGCAAACCAGTTCATGCACTGACGTACTATCAACACATCTTCTCCAGACACATCGGTTAATTTCTTTCTGGCTTGAATAGCATTTTTACCTTTTCTATAGTAAAAAAGTAAAATATGACGAAAATGCTGCTTATTGCTCTCCATATATAAAAGGGAACCAACCAAAAACTACTGCGTAGAATCAATTGGACTTTTTCTCGCATAAGCCTTGCTATATCAGCTCTCAAAACATATAATGATTATGCGGCTTAAGTGTGAAGTTGGGTGCAAAAAAATACAATTAAATCCTCTGTCGGGAAAAAACGAAATTACTTTCCGAACAACCCAATATTTACACATGCCTTATTTATATTATAGTGGTATAATATATTTCTATCAGACTTATTCATACTTCGGTTATACATTGTTACGGTTGCGATTTTATTCCATATTATGTAGTTTTATGTAGGAAAAATGTGATAAAAACCTACTTATTTTACGCTCAGGACTTACCTGTCTGATCCTGTCTGTTTCTGTTTGTTTCTTACTGGTAATATAACATACTCGTATACCGGGTGAGTCACGAGAAACAGGCCACCTAAGTAGCTCCGTTAGGACTAGAGATAGAAGAAAATGTTAGAGAGAAAAGTTGTACTATTAAAGAGGGCAAATATGGTGGTATAAAAAATTGTTCCTATTGTAGTCGTTTTCAAGGTCTTTTGAAGGGCATCGACGATTTTTAAATAGCACTATATATTTTTCACTTCACAGTGTTGTAGCTGATGTCAAGACGAGTTCAATGATGTGGTACACTATGACCTTCAAATGACCTTGAACTAGAAAATTTATGATAAAGCAATGATAACTTCAAAATGTGTAATCATTTTATTTGAACTAAATTAAATGTTCGAAATTATGACCTTGAGCAGTAACACAAACATTTAAACGTTTTACAAGGCAATCAATTGTACTTCCTTAGAAATTCGTCGAGTAATTTCTAAAGGAATATCTTCTAACAATATGGGCAATGTTTCTTTTAAAAACGTAAGGTATCTTGTTGTGTTTAATGTGCCGGGAATAAAATAGGGTCCAATTATTTTATTATTCAAAATTCCGCACCAAACGTTGACAGTCCAGGGTCGTTGTTTATCCACTTGTCGTAACCATCGTGGATTCTCATTACTCCAGTAATGCATATTTCTTAAATTAAGTTGACCATGATTTGTGAAGGAAGCCTCATCGGTAAATAATTCGTTACTAAAAAATCGGCTATCATTTCTAATTTGCCTCAAACCCTACCCACAAAACTTTACGCGATTTTCCTTCGGATTTTTTTGTTGTGGGGAACACTCGAAGATGATGTATATCGAGATCAACCGACTACACCAAAGAGCATGCAAGACAGAATAATTAGATCTTGTAGATCAATTTCAACAGAAACAATTGGAAGTACAATTGATTGCCTTGTAAAACGTTTAAATGTTTGTGTTACTGCTCAAGGTCATAATTTCGAACATTTAATTTAGTTGAAATAAAATGATTACACATTTTGAAGTTATCATTGCTTTATCGTAAATTTTCTAGTTCAAGGTTATTTGAAGGTCATAGTGTACCACATCATTGAACTCGTCTTCACATCAGCTACACCACTGTGAAGTAAAAAATATATAGTGCTATTTAAAAATCGTCGATGTCTTTCAAAAGACCTTGAAAACGACTACAATCGAAAACATTTTTTATACCACCATATTTTCCTCCTTTAACAGTACAACTTTTCTCTTTTAACATTTTCTTCTATCTCTAGTCCTAACGGAGCTATTTAGGTGGCCTGTTTCTAGTGAATCACCCGGTATATCTCACACTTTAGAGTATCTATATTACATTTTTATGTCTCAGTATTTTCTAGCCTCAACTTATGGAAAGGAAACTTATACTTTAGTTTTTAGTCTGTTATTGTACTAGTATAATCCTGTATTATATTAAATTGTAAAGGGTTATTCTTTAATTGTGTATCATAGAATGTTTGCGATAAATGATTTATATAATCTTCTAAGTATTCTACTTTGGCCTCTGGATGTAAGTCTCTTTTTCTGGTGTACGAGAACCGGTTTTTGCAGCGAGACAATGGTCGTTGACTTATTCCGCGAGTAATTATAATCGTAATTACAGTGGCTCGGATTAATATTCGGACGCTCTAAAAAGAACGATAACTTTTTTAATATTCTACTATACGATTCGAAATTTTTTGGGAAAATAGAGCAATTAGTTTATTATAGGATGTGAAAAGAAATTTTTTCAAAAATTGCAATTGATCGGAATTGTAGAAAGAAAATACTGAAAGTTGCATTTTACAACTTTTTTATGTGAGCCTATATTAAAATATAAAAAATACGTTTTGTAGATATCTGTGACTTATATGCACTGTGAAAGTTTCATCGAAATCGCTTGTTGCGGGGAAAAAACGATAGGCATTGAAAGATGTAAGGATTCTTATAGATTTATTGCAGTTAGAGGCCGAAAATCGTGAAAATCTGACATTCTTACCATCTTTAAACGTTTATAGCTCATTGGAACGTCGACCGATTTTGACGAAATTTTCAGAATATGTTTAATTGACACAGATCTACAAAACTTATTTTTTAAATTTTAATATAGGCCCACATAAAAAAGTTGTAAAATACAACTTTTAGTATTTTTTCTACAATTCCGATCAGTTGCAATTTTTCAAAAAAATTTCTTTTACAACTTCTTGTACAATATTTAAAAAGTTATCGTCTTTTTTAGAGCGCCTGTATATTAATCCGAGTCACTACATAACTCGTTTGGTGTCATTTTAATGAGAAAAAATTTAACAAAAAAATTTTTTTTAATATACCACGATTTTAAGACAGACTAAAAAGTATAAAATAATTTTTCATAGCCCCATACAGACAGTCCTGAAAATTTGTGATTGTGAATTTTGAATAGCTATAAAAATACTTGTAAGGTTTAAAACGAAAAGCGCGGGGCGCATGCAACAGATAATTGATGCATGAATATTTCAACTAAATCACTAACAATTTTATTGCACTGCAAGTGATATGAACTGTTGTGTGAGTTTTCTCAACGGCATCTACTCTCTACACTATACTTACTTAATAGTAGTTCTTAGTTATCTTTAAGCAAGATAATTCTTGCGCCCCACGTTTTTTTCGTTTTAAATCTTACAAGTATTTTCATAGCTATTAAACATTCACAATTACAAATTTTGAGGTCTATCTGTATGGGGCTAGGAAAAATTATTTTGTACTTTTTAGTCCGTCTTAAAAACGTGATAAATTAAAAATTATTTTTTATTTCAATTTTTTCTCTTAGACGCACAGTTTTATTAAATTTGTTTATTTTCAATATTGCATTGTCATCGAGTTCTGAGCTATGTTTAAAGTTTCAAGTCTCTAGCTCATCGGGAAGTTAGTATAAAATCAATTGCAAAAATTGTACTGAACAGACAAACAGACAGACAAGAAAGCGAGCTAACAAAAACGTGGTAATAATGAGACCAACATGATGGTAATAGTTGCATAAAGAAGAATAAAAAATTAGAAAAGTTGCAATTGTTTGCTTTTTTGATATTAATTTGAATTTGGAATTGTGATACCGAATAGTGAGAATCGACAGTTTAATTGAAATTAATCTAATAACATATTTTACTGTAATCAAAGTTGTATTAAAATTATTATTGCAGCTTTACGATTCCATGGATTTACTTAACGACGAAATCGAGGAGACGGATAATATTCCAGAGATTTCGACCTCGCCCTACGTTCATCCTTTGAAATATCGTCTACAATTAATGCCAGTTATTTCCATAAACAGCGTGTCGTGGCTGAAGGGTTCTGTAGTTATCGAGTTTCAAGTGAACGACAGTACCGGTTTAACTAAATTGTCTTTAAACGCGAAGAACATCACGGTAGCTAGCTATAAATTGTCGTTGATGGAACAGCGAGACGAAAAAACCACGGTCAAAAAAGAGGCGACGAAGGAAAGGTAACGAAGAAAATTACTAAAAATTCATTCAAAGAGAACGGCGCATGATAAAATTAATTCAACCTCTCATTTGTCAAATATTTTCACTCTATAACATAAAAAGTGGGGGGAATTGATGAAACAGTGTATATTCATTTTTCCAAGTTCTTTCAATTATTATCATTTTCAATGACATTACGCCTTTGCACTCCGAATTATTTTTCAATTCTATTGCCAACAATTCTCTACTATTTTAAGTGTTCTATTTGAAATTTACTTAAAATGACAGTTCCTTGACTGCTACTTATTTTAAACAATTTTGTACACTAATTATATGAAATATAGCTCTTAAACTTTGTTGTAATGTATATTTGTGGAACTTATATATTTTTTAACCAAAGAATAAGAAATTAAATAAATAAAGGAAACACCAAATACATATAAAAAACCGTTTCTTTTACATTTTTCTTTCTCCGATGTTGAGTCACACACGACAAAGGAGTGCAAAGGGTTCAGAACATTTATCTCAATTGGAAAAGTTTAAGCGTGAATAAAGTGTTGTCTCATGAAAAAATTGTGCAATACATTTAAGATTAATACACATACAACAACAGTACAAACGACTGAACAAATACATACAACAATAGCGCGAATTTATGTTTTTCATCTTTCGTTACATGTTTCAGTTTTATTTTGTTTAATTTTATAATATGCACATGACCGTTTAATTTATAAGGAATACTTGAAAAGTTATAATTTGGCATAAATAATATGCTTGAACAATTTGATCGAAATCAATATCGTGCAACGATTATAAATAATTTATGCATTTCACAGTTACTCGTGACACGTCCCTCGATGAGAACGTCGTCGTTTCAACAGTAACGACGAATGAAACTGTTTCTAAAGAACAACAAAATGAAAACCATTCTTCTGAAATTATGACATTGGTTGAGGTATCTACGGAATTTTCAATAAATGAGAACGTGAACAGTACAATCGGATCTGACGTTTTCAACACGAAATCTGATGTCTCAGAAGTTTTCTTAGCAGACATAGAAATTGCAGAATATTCAATAGACGACAATAACGAAATTCACACGATATCCTTGGTGGAACCAATTCAGGAAGGATTTTATTCACTGAAAATCGATTATGAAGTCCAGATCGACGAAGATGCGTTTTTCATTGCGAATTATACTCCTTCTGATCAGGAACAGTAAGTACTAAACGTTGAGTATCATTAATCCTTAGACATCGGATTTTATGCGTTTATGACAAAAATGAGTAGATGGAATCCGAAACAGTGAGAACATTAGAAGAATTTAAAAACACTGTTATACTATTTTCAACCTATTAAACATATAAAGAACGCAAATAGATTTCTATTCGCTTCAGTCGGTTGCAAATCTGATAGAAAATTTTTATTTTGCATAAAGATCCGCTGTCCATTAATCATACTTCTCATACAGATACATAATACTATACATTCATTATGAAAAATAAATTTAAACTTGAAAGAATAATATTATATATTATTGTTAATTTTATATCTGATAATAACGAACTATTTATTATCCATTTTGCAAATATCTGTAATACTGTATTTAATAAGGGAACATATACCAGTAAACAATATCTGCTCAAGCAGATTATGACAAAATGTCTGCGATCGTACTTTACGAGCAAAATGCGATCATTTTGGTGCCAAACCACGCTTCGAGCATGATTTAGTCCTTATTTGCTCTGAATCTGTCGATCAAAACCTGTCGGCAGATACCGAGCCTAATGCTTGCAAAGTTTGGTGCCAAAGTCATTCGAAATCAAAAGCAGATTATTTACCGGGTATGTATTTCCAGATCGTTTGATTTTGTAAAATGCTAATTTTAATTTTTATTGTCGTATTAGGTGGTTAATGGGAACCAAGCTGAAACGTTTTGGAGCAAAACACCTTTTGCCAGTTTTCGATGATTCGGATCAGAAGGTACCCTTCTATGTATCGGTGACGCATCCCAAAGAAATGCATGTCCTCTCGAATATGCCTTTGAGAACTTCAAGGGATAAGTAAGTCGTTCATACTTTACTCAGAAAGAAAAGAGAAACACAAGAGAAACACAAGAGAAACAAAAGTGAATATAAGACGGAGTGGGGTAAGTGCGTAAACGGGGCAAGTGCATAAGCTGGTTATTTTTATTATAATATGAGCGAAATTTCTCTAGCTTGTATTTATTAATGTACTATAAGTTAATATGAACTATTCGACATAGATTTCGCCCAAGGATAAAGGTGTTTCCCTAATTTAATGCAATAAAATCCAATAAAGCATTTTATAGCACACTTGTTAATAATTCTGCTCTTGCCCCGTTGCACATGAAACCAGAGTTGTGCTAATTCAAATACATTGTAATTGAATTACGCAATTGAATTACATTGTATTTCAATTATATAGTAATTCAACTACGTCATATCTGAATTAGATAATTCAAACCTTACAATTAATTCAATTATTAATTATTTCAATTAGATGTGTAATTGAAATACAATTTAATTAAAATACAGTTCTCCAAATTATAGCCCAGAACTTTGCAGAAGTGCGATATATTTTTATGTTTTTCTTCCATATACTTGCTTGCTGTCTATGCGGCGTATTTTTTATTCCTCGTCCTCGTAATTCGTAATTAATGTAATATAATTACAAAGTATTTTGCAATAGTACTCCAATTGCAATTGCGAATTACGTTATAATTTAATTGAATGAAGATTTGAATTAGAAATTATAATGTGGCTCAATTACAAAGTAATTTAATTACCTTGTAATTATAACTCCTGGAGTAATTCAATTACTTTGTAATTATATATAACTCCTGGAGTAATTCAATTACTTTGTAATTATATATTACTCCTGGAGTAATTCAATTACTTTACAATTATATATTACTCCTGGAGTAATTCAATTACTTTACAATTATAACTCCTGGAGTACTTCAATTACTTTGAAATTATGACTCCTGGAGTAATTCAATTACTTTGTAATTATATATAACTCCTGGAGTAATTCAATTACTTTACAATTATAACTCCTGGAGTAATTCAATTACTTTGTAATTATAACTCCTGGAGTAATTCAATGACTTTACAATTATAACTCCTGGAGTAATTCAATTACTTTGTAATTATAACTCCTGGAGTAATTCAATGACTTTACAATTATAACTCCTGGAGTAATTCAATTACTTTAGAATTATAACTCCTGGAGTAATTCAATTACTTTACAATTATAACTGCTGGAGTAATTCAATTACTTTGGAATTATAACTCCTGGAGTAATTCAATTACATTGTAATTATAACTCCTGGAGTAATTCAATTACATTGTAATTATAACTCCTGGAGTAATTCAATTACTTTGTAATTA
>CM052191.1:2218981-2229198 GCA_028455805.1 Lasioglossum figueresi | reverse complement strand
CATAAATACGGCCGTTGGACAGTAATGCGGATTTTACTGTACAGTAACGTCCCGATTACTGTCGTGTGTTTATACTACGTTCTAAGACGAGTGCCTACCCACTCCACTGGCGGCCAACGCTGCGCTGCGCCGAAGGCGGCGATGATTGATCTCGGCTCGGGTATATCGGTGTAAACACCACACATTGACTGGAATGAATCGAAATTTTCAACTTTCTTAATTTTCATTAATTTTTTTATTGAAATTTCAGTATCGTGTTTCTGGCATTTTTCTGATTAATATAAGACCGAACACGATACAATTCCAATTGTATTTAGTGGTTAAATCGACGATTCAAGTTTCGGTCGCAAGGAAGGGCAGCGTATTGGAAAGAAAGAGACTTCAGAGACTTCGGCTTCTCCTTTGAATTTCATTCTTCCTTCTCTATGTTCGGACTCTCCTTCGAATTTCATTCTATCCTTCTCTATGTTCGGCTTCTCCTTTAAATTTCATTCTATCCTTCTCTATGTTCGGCTTCACCTTTGAATTTCAATTTGTCCTTCTCTATGTTCGGAATCGCCTTTGAAGTAACAAAAATACGATCACAGGATCCAGATTACTGTCAACCAAAAATACGGCTGTTTGACAGTAATCAGGACATTACTGTATAGCCTAACCCAGACCTTCCCCTTCTTCGACGCTGTTCCCCACTCGTCCGCCGCGGCATAGTCACGTGACGCGTACTGGTAGAGAAAGAGGGAGTAACTTTTCCCCCTCAATTCGTGCTCCCTTCCCTCATCGGACGACTCTGCGGCGAGTATGGTTGCCATACCTCCGATTTTCCCTGGGTTTGTCCTACTTTTTAATGCGTCCGGGGATGTCCGGGGAGATTTTCTTTAAGAGTCCTGGTTTTTCGATGTTACTCCCTCACAATTTCTCCACTACCACTAGAGTCATTCCACACGAAATCGGACATTTTTAGAGTACCGTTTCGGATTTTGTTCAAAGAATGCATTCTACACCTAGTGACCTATGTACGAATCTCGAAGAATTTTTCGATATCTTATAAATTGTTGATTTTACAGAAGTATACAAAAAAGTGTCCCCTTTTTTAATTAAATTATAAATCTAGAACTAACAAACCGACGAGAATGAGTTTTTAGGAGTTTGTAGTGAAAACGTAAAAGTATCTACTGAAAATTTTGTCATTTGAAGAAAATGTTTTTTTCGCTATTTATTTTGTAATTAATTATAAACAAATGCGATGATTGATGGTGAGGACAGTGTGCCTCGCGACGAAGAAGCTGTACAGGCCTGGCAATGGAAGGGGTATTCGTTTTTCTTATATCGTACAGTTCCCGTTTTTAGAAGAATATTTACTCTATTTCTGAGAAGCGTAAATGAGTAAAAATAGTAAACAGTTGTTGTAAGATGAGAAAATTGATATTTTCTCGAAACAACCTATAATCTGTGTGACAGAAACCAATTGGCATAGTTCTAAATTAATTTTTAAGGCAATCGACATTCTTCACCACGGAAGCATCACCGGTGGTCACGAAAAACATTGCTTTATCGTCTCTAATGAATTTATTTGGACAACAACTGCTGGATGAATTTATGAATGTGAATCGGACGGACGCGTGGCTTTTCGAGGGTTCACTGTTGTATTTCCAACATGCGATCGTTCCAGAGGCAAGTGATTAAATTCATTTCTAATAGTATTATTTATTAGTGCTTGAACGATAAAACTGAGTGTTGCATGAATGAAATAACTATCTTTCACTATTTAATTTTACGAATAATTGATATTATTCCATCGTGCTACTTTACTTTTCATTCACTCCAAACAATTATTTATAATCGACTGTCGATCTTTATGTTTTTAGTTTATTTTCTGCCAATGAAAATTAATTACTAAATTATAATATAATTATTAAGAATTTTGTTTAAGGACAAGATAAACAATTTTTTAATGTTTCGTCATGTGCGATGTATAAGTTCGCGCGACTGCTATTTGAAATACAAATTAATCATAATTTTGCAAGTCATTTTTGTTCGGATGAGAAAAACAAGTAAATGGAATACACAGATAAGACCGTTGTAAACCGATTTAATGAAATTCCCTTTTCAGATAGATTCGTCATTGAATTTGAGCAATTCCTTCATCATCGATGTACAGACGCAAGTCATGGATATTGACAGTTACAGCATTTCAAGGCCATTTCATGAAAACGTCAATTATCGACTGCTACAATCTCTCAACGACGAATATGCAAAAAGTAAACCTACGATCTGACATACCACTAGTCTTCGTGTTCAACCAAATCTAGTCAAAAAGTATTTGCCATAGTAATCCCAAAATATGCATTGCGAATATCAATGACTGTTCAAATAACCTTAAAATGCGTAATGTTTTTCTAGGTATGAGATAACTATTGAATTAATAGCATCACGTATAATCATACCAAATTGAATTATTTATTTGAAGAAGTTATTATGGTATTTCTCTATCGATAGAAAAATGTCGCGATCAGCTTTCAAAGAGAACTTTCAAAACAAAATCTAGATCTGTTTGAACATACAGGGTCAAAGCCTCAATGAGTCACTATAATTGGTTTCAGGCCGTTAAAAGCATACAATTGTTTGCATTTTAATTACTTCTTGTAGGTGCATGTCTGATAAGCACGTTGCATGCTGCAATAGGCGATACAGCTTTTAGGAATGGCTACAAGAAATTGGTGACTAGGTGGTGGGTACATCATATACAGAACAATCAATAAATTATTTTGTATATTTTATAACTACATATTACACATTTTATACAGGGTGCGGCACCTAAAACAGGTCACCCTGAATAAATCGCTTGCTTTTGGAGATAGAAAAAAAGGATCAGACCAAACTTACTTGATATCGAGGGGCTCGTAATCTGATGTCATTAATTTTTTTATAGGTGGAGACGTCACGGAGATACGAAGGTCAACTCTGTTTTTTTAAATGGAACGGTATGGTTTTTTATTTACATTCTGATAGTGTATTTCAAGACGAATACAATGACCTATTACGAAGGTCATTCAAGGTCACGCAAGGTCAACTGCAATAGAAAATAAAATGTCTCAAAGCACTCTTCGAACGCTACGACGATTTACATGTAACATGTTATGTACGTATTCGCTGCTACTTCAAGTGTTCAAAATATCGACCTTGAACACTGAGACATAATCTAAAACGTTGCAATACCGATGATGCTGCCTGACAAATTTCAGTTGTATCTATTACAGAGCAAGCTCTTTTTATACGTTCTTGCATATCAACTGTGGTTGTTGGTTTTTCGCGGTACACTTGTTCCTTCAATTTTCCCCACAAATAAAAATTTAGCGGTGTCAGGTCTGGGGAACATGCTGGCCATTTATTACTTCCTGATCGACCAATCCAACGACCTTCAAATGTCCTGTTCAGTAATTCTGTAACATTTCGAGCTGAACGAGCAGGACATCCGTCTTGTTGGATCCACATGGACTGTCGCATGTCCAGTGAAATGTCCACTAACAATTCTGGCAAAACGTCTTTTAAGATTCTCTCGTATTTATGACTATTTAGCGTGCCATCGATGAAATATGGACCAATTATTTTACTACGAAGAAGGCCGCGCCATACGTTGACAGACCAAGGTCTCTGCTTGTCCGCTTCTCGTAGCCATCGTGGATTATCTACCGAGCAGTAATGCATGTTGCGACAGTTAACTTGTCCGTGGTTTGTAAATGTGGCCTCATCCGTAAACAACTTTTTATTCAAGAACATTTGATCGTCTTGCACAATTTCCGTAGGCCCCATTCGCAAAACTGTAAACGTTTTTGAAAATCATTTTCACTTAATCGTTGATGCAGTGAAATGTGGAATGGGTGAAATTTGTTAACTTTAAGTATTCGCAAAATACTTCGTTGACCGATGCCACTCTCGCGTTCAAGTTGCCTCGTACCAACATGTGGATTTTGTATTACACTTGCTACAATGTTTATCGTGTTTCCATCGTCAGTTGCTTTTTTGGCTCGAGTGCGTTTTTTCTTATCCACATTTCCAGTTTCTCGAAACATTTTTATAATGTTTGCAAAGTCAGAAAGCGAAGGACTATTACGATCGGTAAATCTTTCACCATACACGCGTTTCGCTTTCCTCATAATTCTATGACATTCACCATAAACGATAACCATTTCCACTTTCTCTGCTATCGTGTAACGCATTCTTGAAAATTGAACACTCGGATTGAATATTTCGAAGCCGTACTCTGGTCGGTAGTCAAACTACTAATAACATTTCTGGATACAGGTAAGCATACAATGCGATGGTATGTTTATTTATGTTCTGCGACCCTTACCAGTACTTAGAAGAGCAGTATGCCAACAACCAGAGAAGACACAAAAGTATTTGAAGAGTGCTTTGAGACATTTTATTTTCTATTGCAGTTGACCTTGCGTGACCTTGAATGACCTTCGTAATAGGTCATTGTATTCGTCTTGAAATACGCTATCAGAATGTAAATAAAAAACCATACCGTTCCATTTAAAAAAACAGAGTTGACCTTCGTATCTCCTTGACGTCTCCACCTATAAAAAAATTAATGACATCGGATTACGAGCCCCTCGATATCAAGTAAGTTTGGTCTGATCCTTTTTTTTCTATCTTCAAAAGCAAGCGATTTATTCACGTGACCTGTTTTAGGTGCCGCACCCTGTATATAGAAATGGATATTTTTTCTTTTATTTTTTACAGACAGTGAACCACGAAAGTATTTGAACGCACTTCAATACAGTATAACTTTTTTATAATTGTACCAAACAATCTGATGTTTTGTAAGCAATTAGAAGCATTGATTTACTAAATTTGATTTACAAGGTTGCACGCATAAACAAGAAAAACATTTTTTTAAACTTTTTTATTTAGGCCCTCAATGAAAATTTAAAATATATGTTTCGTAGATCTATGATAGTTATACACATGCTGAAAATTTCATCAAAATCGATTAACATACTCGAGAGCTACAAGTGGTTAAATGTGGTAAAAATCATAGTTGTTTGCGACTTTTGGTCAGTTTCTGCTTAAAATCCACAGATTCTTACATCTTTCGATGCGTGTCGTTTTTATTCTGCGTCAACCGATTTCGAGAAAATTTTCAGCATGTGTATAACTAACATTCATCTAAAAAAAACGCATATTTTAAATTTTCATTGCTGGCTCTAATAAAATAGTTATAAATGGTGCATCTCTTATTTTCTCATGTAATTCTTAGCAATTGCAATTTTTTCAAAATCTTTTTTGCATATCATTTGGTAAATCAATTCTAATTGCTCGAAAAAAGTCAGGTCGTTTGGTCTGATCATAAAAGAGTTATACTGTTTTAAAGTGCGTTCAAATACTTTCGTGAAAAAATTCCTGAAGAAATCGTAGTCTGTTGTTGAATTATGTATATTCGCCAACAAATGAAATAAGTTAATTGAGCACATAGTTAAAGAAATATATTATTCTGCATCACTTATATATGAAGTTGTTTAAAAATTGAAATGATTACTTTCGTTAATTTTTATCAATTAACGCATTCAAAAGTGAAACGATAAACAGATATGTTGATCAACATTTTTGTAATTTTTATAAAAGTTCATTATTGTGAGATCAGGTTTCATTATCAGGTTTTAGTAGGTATCGAAAATATTTTATGACCACAAATTTAATTTATATAAGAGAAATAGTATTATAACGCAAAAAATCATAATATAAAACTAAAATTTTTATTTAACTTTAAGGACGGCTATTTGCATGTAACAGACTATACCGTTTCAGACTGTTATCGTTTATAAAAAAAAAATATTTCGACCCGACGATCCATTGTTTTCGCTATTCTGAAATAAAAAATTTTCAATTTGATTTTTTTGGGAAAGAAGGTTCGTAGCAATGGATTGATTAGTATGTAAATATATTGTCGATAGCTTTTGCACGTAGCATTGCCTCTTTCTCAGTTGTAATACTAATTCGGGACGCAGATCTATGATCATACATTTTATAAAATGATGAAAAGGATTATATTATTCGTCCAGGAAATCTAACACTACTTATGTCACCGATTTCATGACTGTCATGGCGGAAGAATTGGAACATCCGCCGACCACTGAGGTGACCTTGGAAGAAATGATGAATTCTTGGATTTATCAGGGCGGGTATCCTCTTGTTACAGTCTTAAGAAACTACGAAGACGATTCTCTCACTATTTATCAGGTAAACAATGTAACGTCGGAGAATAAAATACTTTTTAGAGTAATCGAAAAATGGTCACAGAATAATTGATAAATATAAAATCAATAAACATTCGTAGACATTCTCTTAAAATTATAAATTCGTAGATCAAATTATATAAAAATATTTTTTCAAATGTTGTAAGAATAAAGTGAAATGATGTTTTCGTAATATTTATTTCAAGAGTCAAGAAGATTTTATATAAAGTGAATATTATAATTACTTAATATAATTACATTCTATTAAATCTACATTGTGTTATCAAACAATTGTACACATTATTAATAATCAATAGACTGCGGATTTTTATGCATTTACGAAGAAATTAGTTGTCGAATTATAAAACAGTAATGGATTAGAAAAATTCAAGAAAATATTGTAACGTTGTTTTTATCGTAACAAATCATTAAAGGATGAAATCAATTTTTATTTTATTCCTGCTTCCCACAATCGATGCAAAATATTTTTATTTTGCATATACATCAGCAGTCTAATAATCAATCTTACTTGAATACTCTTGACATAAAATTTTATCTGTCTAATACAATATTTATACGAGGTAAAAAATATCTTTTAACATTTTTCAAGTTGCATAAAGCTAATTCCTCATTTCAGGAGCAACATACATTGGACAGACCACTAGAAAACATTTCTAAATATTGGTACATTCCACTTTCATATGTCATGGACATTGGCAATTGGTCAACCCCAACGAAAATATTATTCCCGTCACAGTCAAAAATGGAGTTATACAATATTGTTGCCAACGAATCCTGGATTCTCTTCAACGTAAACAAATCTGGTATGTTATCAATAGACTACGGGTATTTATGCATTTATGAAGAAATTAGTTGGGTGAAATATAAAACAGTAATAGATTATAAAAATTCAAGAATACTTTAATATTGGTTTTAACACTATACCTACCGAGCCTTGAAAGTAACTGGTACATGTTCCTCAAAAAAATGACAAGATTGATTTTATTTAGACTTTGTGCGGCTCCTATTATAATACCTGCTCTACTAACGATATTTATATAATTAATTCTTATGAAATCATTTTTATGAAATCATTTTTTATTATTTCAATAATTGTAAAATAATAAATCTGGAACCGGTCATTTTGACCGGTGGTGGTAGGTTTAGTGTTACCGTAACAAAGTCATTAAGGGATGAAATCAATTTTTATTTTATTCCTGCTTCCCACAATCAATGCAGAATATTTTTATTTTGCATAAAGATCCGCAGTCTAGATATCAATTTTAAAATATCGTAATTAAAATTTTGAAGACAATTGAATTACGTTATTGGACATTTGGGTTGGTCACACCTGTACACAAGTATATTAAAATTAAAATATCTTCTAAACTAATTATTTTTTGCCATAATCGATTTAGTACATGTATGTAGAGAACAACTACAGTAAATCCTCTATAGACGCGACAATTCCTACACGATAGATGCGACCAAGAACTATCCCCCCCCCCCCCCACCTTACTAACCCGTTCTCGGCTTGGTACATCGGTGTGAACCACTACTACAACGCGACACGGAGAGTCGCAATCGCCGACATAGTTCAAACGCCCGTGCGTCATCACAATGTAACAGCAAAATAAAATCTCTGTTATTATCACTTATTTTTTATGAAACTTTCACGTGGTGAATTTGTGGCATTTTTCTGATTAAAAAAAGACCAAACACGATATAATTTCAACTGTACATATATATTTATTTTTACAACGGTACATATATTTTCTTTTATTTGTTGTTAACTGACGTTGTATCGCCTAAAAAAGAGAATGTTGTGTAATGCTTGCGTCCGAGATACTGTTTAGGTTCTGACCAGAGCTGGGGAAAATGGTATTTTAAATAGTAAATAATAAATAATCCTATTTATTTTAAAGTATATGTACAACTTAGAAAATAAAATATTTTATGCAGTATATTTGATGCAGTAATTTTTGAAAATAAAATAATTTATTTGAGGCAGTAATTTTTGAAAATAGTATTTGAAAATAGTATTTTATTTGAAGAATGTTGAAAATATTTGTATTTTGTCGTTATTTTAAATTTCAATTTTATATATTATTGCTAAAAATAATTGTTCGAATTCAATACATTTATGAGTGTCAGTGTATTATAACAATGGGAAAAGTAAAATATTTTATTTCGTGTTACAGATTGTTAGAATAGAAATATTTTATTTTGTGGATCAAATTGTTGAAATAGAAATATTTTATTTTCGAAATTGTATATCTTATTTAAAATACTATTTTCTTTAAGCAAAATAAAATCTAAAATATTAAATAGCATTTGAAATATTTGTTTCGCCAAATATTGCCCACCTCTGGTTACGACGAAGCAAAACAATAATTTTAGAAATGTTTACCGTGGTTTAATAAAATCCATTAAAATTTTTTTGTAAGAAATAAAATTAAGTAAATCTTAAATGAATCTTAAGTAATTACTTAAAACAGTTAAAAGACTACAAAAATTGTGTCTGTTCCTGACGGACGCAAACGCTCCGTTTCGATGGTTTTCCTTGGATGGAATTTAAACTATAGTGGTTTAAATGACGATGATATATAGATGATGATGTATAGAAAGATGATGATGTATAGAAAAGAAAGAGACGCGAACAGTTCCCGTCGCAGGCACAGTCCATAAGAACCGCGCGTGGTGTCGCTTTACACGCGCTGTCCTTTTCTACGTTCGGCTCGGCCTTTGGAGGTAAAATATAGCTACCCTGTACAATAGATGCGACCAAATCCTCCAGAAGCTGTCGCGTCTACAGAGGATTTACTGTAGTAGCATCGAGTAGTGCATTAAAAAATATACAATTCCTTAAAAAAAACAATGTTGACCTTCATATGACCTCTACGCGTGCACACAGAGGAAAGATATCTAGATCGGAAGGTATGCCCGCTGATAAGGTTTAACTTTTTTGTGTGGAAATTTTTTTATTACAGTAGGACCCCGATTAACCGGATCCTGATTATAAACAAATATGCGTTTAAATACGATTATAGAATATTAAAAAGGGAAATAAATTTTGAAAAATAAAAAATTTATTTTGGAATATAATGTTCATTTTAATTAGTTCCTCGGGTCTCGATTATCCATCGGGCCTTAATTTGTTCGAGCTGTTGTCACCCGATCGAGCCGGTTAATCGAGGTCCTACTGTATTACAATAGTTTCGGCGATATTCGACTGGGTCTATTTAAATGGGACGCCCTGTATATATTTATCGATGTTATCGATATTTTTCAGGTTACTATCGAGTGCATTACGACGAAAAGAATTGGATGCTATTGAAAACGTCGCTGCACGTTAATCACGAGTTATTCCCACCAGAAACGAGGGCGTCACTCATAGACGACATTTTTAGCCTCGCTGCGGTGGGCTTGATGAAATACGAGACCGTCTTTGACTTTATTAAATATATGCAAATCAAGGAGAGGCATTACCTTCCATGGACGGTGTTGATGCGACACGCATTCAAATTAAACAGACTTTTGTACGAGACCACGATCTACACCGATTTCCAGGTGCGACGTTCAAACTAAAAACTAGATTAATTAACTTTATACGTAGAAAAACAGATCACAAAATATAATTAGTTGACTGCGGATCTTTATGCAAAATAAAAATGGTCTGCACTTACTGCAAGATGCAGGAATCACTTAAGGGGGAACGCTACCCATGCTTTTCAGAATATTTATCAGTGTTACCAACCTCTGTGCAGAAAAAGAGTTTGGTAACACTGATAAACACGCAACTGCCTGATCAACGCGAGATGGAGTTGCTTGCAATTTCGATATTCTAATCTTGAATGTTGTATTCTATTCTTCCAACTTGCAGGTTGGAACCGCTGACCGAAACCTACAATCGTACAAAAATGCATATATTGACTTTGTCACGTTTTCACTGTGGCATACATATGTATTAGGCCAACG
>CM052191.1:2199207-2218881 GCA_028455805.1 Lasioglossum figueresi | reverse complement strand
AAATTGTCAAAAACAATTGTAAAAATTTATTTTTACAACTTTTTTATACAGTTAGGAGCATAACTAATCACACACACTTTAAATAAAAAAAACATTATTATGAATGGACTAAACGATTTCAATTTCTCTGTAATGCTAAAAGAATTAGTTTAGTGAATGAAGTCTAATAAATATGTTAAAAAGATACATTTGGTCGAAATTGTCAGAAACAATTGTAAAAATTTATTTTTACAACTTTTTTATACAGTTAGGAGCATAACTAATCATACACACTTTAAATCAAAATAACATTATTATGAATGGACCAAACGATTTCAATTTCTCTGTAATGCGAAAAGAATTAGTTTAGTGGATGACGTCTAATAAATATGTTAAGAAGATGCATTTAATCGAAATTGTCAAAAACAATTATAAAAATTTATTTTTACAAATTTTTTAGCTGGTCCAATATCTAAAATTTAAAAGATATGTGTTGGTCAACTACGAGTTGCTAAATTATAATTTATATTATATTATTATATTATATTTAATTTACGTCCTGAAAATTTCATTGAAATTGGTTAATTCGTTTAAGAGTTATAAACGATCAAAAGTGGTAAAAATTGGATTTTTTCATGATTTTCCGCCTTTTTACCAATTTTGATGATTTATAACTCGTAAACCAAGTAAACAATTTCAATGAAATTTTCAGGGCGTATATGGTTTATACGAGTTGACAAAAAGCATCTTTTGTTATTGGCCCAGCTAAAAAAGTTGTAAAAATCAATTTCTACTATTGTTTTTCACAATCACGACCAAATGCATTTTTCCAACATATTTCTTAGACGTCATTTACTAAACTAATTCTTCTAGCCTTACAGAGAAATTGAAGACGTTTGGTTCATTCATAAAAAAGTTATTCTGATTTAAAGTGTGTGCGATCAGTTATGCTTCTAACTGTATAATCGTACCCGAAGAAATTATCTTAAAAAGTAATCGATATTTCCAATATTGCGTGTCGCCATCTAGTATCAATTTATCTTGATGTCCAATGTCTGCTGACTTCTAATTTGTAGTTGTACGTACATTTGTCATAGCAAATTACACGACCGCGTAAAGCCACAATTACCTTACGGCATAATAGCAAGGCTCGGCAGCTATAATCCACGTCGAGATTAACTGGCGGGTTTTCCCAGAGTCTCGAACAAAAGGATTTGATTTACAAGTCGTTATACAGCCCGACACCTATTTTCATGTTCTGAGAAACAAATGATAATGTCATCCTTGCAGACTTGAATGTTTTGAACAAGAATCTGCCAACAGATTTCGTCCATCATCATCAGCTTTTGGAAATCAATTCACCCATTAAGACCCAATCAATATGAAATAACACGATTTTTATATAAACCATTACATATTATTACACTGTAGATTGTATGTATTTATTTTATGCATTTATTTTATGGATGTATTTTATGCATTTATTTTATGGATTTATTTTATGGATTTATTTTATGGATTTATTTCATGCATTTATTTTATGCAATCTACAACAATGAAGGTCGTTCAATTAAAAAAGAAATTTTAATACTTATTGCAGTTTCACTGATTCTTCTGTTTTCTTTCAATACTAGCATCCTGAACGAGATCGTCCATGAGGAGCCATTTCATCAGGACGAAATCCTAGTAATTTTAAAAGCGTTCCCACTAAATCCAGCCGCGGCACAGGCTGCATCTCGGTTCGTGCGAGCTAATTGGCAGGATATTGTCGAAAAGTAAGTATATTTTTATTATAATATACAGGGTGTTCACGCTATTACTAGTCGGATTTTTCTCGGCAATCCTGCACATAAAGAGCCACGAATTACTTTTGTACTCCCAACATACATACATGCTCAAAAGTATGTGGACACTTCCTTTTTCTCTACAAAACGTAGTTTAACCCTCTATTACATTCCGTTCCCAATTAGGGACTTAAATTTCAAATGTTCTATTGATTAGTAAATTAAGTAGACAATACTGAGGACTTTGAGCATGTTGGTTCCAAGTGGGAGCATTGCGCTTATGAATAAATCCGCATATAAATAAAGTTCCCATACAGGAACAGTCATAAAATGCAATAAATAACATTTTCTAATAAAATTTTATTATTTCTTTCATGTCCACACTCATTTTTAAGTAGACTAACAGCTACATATATTTTTCAACTCGATATAAAAATTCATGCAGTAGAGGGTTAAGTTAGTAGGAAAAATATTTAGGACAATTTTGTTACTTGTAATTATTATTGTGGTATCATAGCTCAATAGTATTTATTTTGATGTGCAAATTATATAATAAAAATTCAATAATATAATTTTTATCCACAAATACGAAATCTAGTGAAACGGTCTCGTTGATTGAAAGGATTTCAAGTTTCACTTTGTTTCATTTCTAAGATGCAGGGCAGTATAAGTACTCATAATAAAATACTGATAATAAAATACTGATAATAAAATACTGATAATAAAACACTGATAATAAAATTCTGATAATAAAATACTGATAATAAAATACTGATAATAAAATACTGATAATAAAATACTGATAATAAAATTCTGATAATAAAATACTGATAATAAAATACTGATAATCAAATTCTGATAATAAAATACTGATAATAAAATTCTGATAATAAAATACTGATAATAAAATACGGATAATAAAATACTGATAATAAAATACTGATAATAAAATAGTGATAATAAAATAGTGATAATAAAAAGACTGATAATAAAATACTGATAATAAAATACTGATAATAAAATTCTGATAATAAAATACTGATGATAAAATACTGATAATAAAATACTGATAATAAAATTCTGATAATAAAAAGACTGATAATAAAAAGACTGATAATAAAATACTGATAATAAAATTCTGATAATAAAATACTGATAATAAAATACTGATAATAAAATACTGATAATAAAATACTGATAATAAAATACTAATACCGCGATTAGTGCGAGCTTTAATATCTAATCGCGGTCGATACGTCGACGAATCTCGTATTTAATCTGAGACTAATATGTAGAATGCGGATCTTTATGCATTTATTGTAAAATGGAGTAGATGAAATTCAAAATTATTGAAAATTTAAAAAATTGAAGATGTCAATATATGAGTTCTTCAATATTGAAATTACTAAGACAAGAAATAACATTCAATTTGGTTTCTATTTCTTCCAATCGATGCAGACAATTTTTATTTTGCATAAAGATCCGCAGTCTACTATTGTAGTATGTATTGGTAAGTTTCCACATAGGTAGTTTTTAACTTAAAACGTTAGATATTTCATACGAAAGTAACAAAGATCAATTTTAGTTACTATTTTAGATGCTTAAGTAACTTTTAGGCGTTGCTATTACACATTTCGCAAGTGTCCACGTGCTTTTGAGCGGAAGTCTAAGATATTAAGTCCTCAATGCATCCAGTAACAAGTAAAAGTATGACTTTATTCATTTAGATTCGCTGGATCCTATGCAATGCTGAAATCCTTCGTGTTGTCGATGAGCAATGGCTTAACTACTGAACAAGATTTGGAGGACGTAAGTACTCACTAAATTTCGACGTACAGGTAGATGAAGTTGGCTGCAAAAGTAACACAAATTATTACAGTAAAGTCGCGTTATAGTAGTCGCGGAGCAGAGAATCTATTCGCACTTTTACAATAAAACAGAACCTAAAAAAAATCATAAGAAATAATGAAATTGTGAGCACGCCGCCCCTGAAGTTGTTCCATTTCATGAAAAAATGATATATCCAAAATTTTAGATGAATCGAACGTCGGGAAAACGTGGCACATCGAACGCGAAGTATTGAAATAAAGATAACTGCACGCTAAATGTGAAAAGAATGCTGTAAATTCAAACTAAATAATCTATACCACCAAAAATATCATAATTCCTTACAGGCATTCAAGCACAAGTTTACTTTCTACGAGATACAGTTAAGTCGCGTTATTTCTCTGCGACCGTCTACCCAGAATTTGTCAAGTACCTACCCCCTTCACTGAGGGGCAACGCCGCAGGGGCCACGAAGCTCGAGCTGCCCCGGTCTCCGAGCAGTGTAAACATGCCGCGTAATCTGATCTCGGCCTGGGTATATCGGTGTGATCCACTACTAATCCAATTACAAAACTTCTTTATTATTCATTACGTTTCTATGGGATTTTCACCAACTTATTTCAGCCATTTTTCTGATTAAAATGATGATCGGAGGCATATTCAACGCGTGGCGCGTTGGGGCGACTCATCACCTCAGCATTTAAAATCACAAACGCCCCATCAGTCAATTTCCGAATTGTGTAGCCATGTAGATTCTTTTCGTAGAAAGCTAGAACTTTTCCGAAATCATTTGAATGCACAAGAAATAATATTTTTCTTTTTCCCCTCTTGCGAATTAATTTTTAAAGAATTTCGTACTCGATGTGATTTTAAGAATCATTTGCATATTCTTGGATCGGTGATAGATCAGTTCGAAAATCGTTTCACTGACTTCGATTCGATTAGAAATGATCTACTCCATTTTGAGAATCTCCTATCCGTTAGAATCGAAGAGCAACCTGTCCAATATCAACAAGAACTGTGCGATCTTTAGCATGACATTTATTTAAAAACGCGGGAAGGTAAAAGAGCCGAATTTTTCAAAATTTTAAACGAAACAAGGAACCCGGTTTTATGAAATTTCGCGATCCGAATTTTTTCAATGTTCGGATCAACTTATTTATGCGAATGTATGTATATTTATTTGTTCCCTTACGGGTTACACAGAGATCCCGTTCCCTTTACAATTTTTCATTACATTTCTCTTCTTATCAAAATCTATATTACTTAATAATAAATTCTACAATAAAATACCTTCTCTTTCTTTTCGCATTCACTCTCTCTCACTCATTCTTCCATTTATCCTTGCCTTCTCACTTTTTTCTCTTCTTTTTACTTTCTGTCCTCTATCTCTTTTCTTTCCCTGTCTAATTTTTTCATCCACTCTTCCCCCCTCCCGTCCTCAGCCAGTATTTCTTTCACCTTATCTTGTATCCCTGCTTCTGTTCCTTCTTCTCTCGAGCATCTATCCAGCACGTGCTCCCACGTCTCTTCTTCGTATCCGCATTTTCTACACCGTCTTTCCTCTTCTTCATCCCAATACCTTCCCCCTCTCATTTCGTTCCCCAGCCTGTATCGTGCTATTCTTTTCCATTTCTCTTCTTTTGTTCCTTTTTCCAAGTATTCAGGTTTATCCTTTACTCTTATTTCTTTAAACCACTTGTTATATCTCGAATACATCGCCTTCCTCTAGTTTTCCTCTTTCTCTTTCTCCTTCTCTCTGATCTCTATTCTTCCCCACTCTTCCTCTCTACTCTCCTTATTATCCTCCTCTAACTTTCTTCTATTCCCTCTTTCTTCTATATATTTCTTCCTTCCTTTCTCCCATTTTCATATCTTTTTTCCTCCTCTAGCTCTCTCCTCTATCTCTTTTAGGCATTGTCTGGCCCATTCACTTCCTTTTCCAGCTCTTAACCTTTCTTCGAACTTCCATGCCCTCCTCGCGCCCCTCGCTCTCATTTTCTCTCTCTTCGTTTCCTCCCGTATCATATAACCTGGCGTCGTCCACTCTAGCCCTAACACCCATCTGAAATATCTTTCCTGCATCTTTTCCACTTCCTTTCTTTCCTCCCACCCCCAAATCTCCACACCGTATGCCATCACTGGACATATCAGCGCGTCAAAAAACCACTCCCTTCTCTTGTATTTGTCTTTAAAATACCTTTTCCCTATCCCCCATACACTTTTCATCACACCTCCTCTCTTCCTCGTTCTGTCTTCTACTTGTCTTTCTTGACCTCCATTCTTCTTAAAAATATATCCGAGGTATCTAATCTCTTCTACCTCTTCAACCGTTCCATCTCCCCATCTCCACGTCTTTTTCTCTTGTCTCCTTCTTTCGAATCTAATTATCTTCGTTTTTTCCCTGTTCACTTCTAGACCTTTCTCTTTTATACAGTGTGAATTCGATAAAGCAGGACACCTAAATATCTCCGTTACTTTTCGTTTTACAAAAAAACTTCGTAGGACAAAGTTACACTGTTTGAAGGGCCACATATAACGGTCCAAGGGAAAAAAAATTTCAAGGTAATTTTTATGAGATTTCAAGGTTATCGATGTTTCTTTAAATGGAATAATATATTTTCGTTAACGTAATGTTGTACCTGACAAAATAACGAATTCATGCATGTAACACAATATGACCTTCAAATGACCTTCCACCCAGAAAAATGGTATAAATAAAATTCAACGTGTAAGATTCATTTGATGTATTTCTGTTACGCCAAATGTACAGTAAATATGGGCCAAATTGTATCTTGTTTGGTGTCATTTTAATCAGAAAAATGCCAGAAATAAGTTGACGGAAGTATATAAAAAAAATTAATTCTAATGGCGGCGTTGGCCGTCAGTGCTGTGTGTAGGCACTTGGCAAATTCTGAGTATGTGATCGCTGAGAAATAATGCGACTTTACTGTACATGCAGGCAGAGTCACCGAACAAAGAGTCAAAACAAATGACAGATGTCTCGAAACAAATGACAGATGTTTCAAAACAAATGACAGATGTCATGAAACATTGATTTTGATTGAAGGCTTCGCAATTTTGCGCTACCACATAACTTACAGCTGCATTCGCCAATAATTCCCGTTTAAATATTCACTTGCTCCTATTATTATGTGACAGAGGGAGTAATACAGTATATATATTAGACAAAAATAATATAAAAGGTAATGATATTTCATAAAAATATTAATCAAATGACTTACCCAACTAACTACCAAAATACTATTCATCAAATATAAAATGGTAAACTTAAGTAGCATTTCTAAAAACAAAATGAATACAAAATAAATTTGAAAAATGGAAGGAAAAAACACTTTTGCAGCCAACTGTAAATGTTTTCACTATTTCGATTTGTTCGTGATCGAATAATCATTATTTTGTTGTAGCTTCAAGCATTCAGGGAGAATAATTACGAAAGCATGAAAGGAACTAGGTATGCGGCAGCTCTCGTCGAAGCGAATGGAAATTTCATAATATCTTGGCTGCAGAACTCGTTACCGGAAATTGAGAAGATAATGAAAACGGACGATGCCAATAAGACTTCGATTTTATCAGTATAAGAAATAAGAACAAAACAATTAGGAATTTCAGTCGTGATGCTACACGTTTATTTTCTTTGTCTATAATAATTGTTAAAGAAATAAGATTAGTCTGTTACTTATTGTTCGCATACAAAATTTTCACTTGTTCCAAAATTATGTTCCAAATACTGTTGATAAACACAGGAAGAATCAGTTAAACATTTCTGTGTTGATAAAGTTACGTAAGATAATGGAAACATAGGTTCAATCAATATCAAATGATTTAGTTATTTATAATTACTTATCAGTACTTAAGTAGGTCATTTTTTTAGTAGTAAGTATAAATACAACAAAATAATTACTAGTAATATCTGGATTAATGTAATGGCTCTAGAATGTCAGAAAATGTTCAGTTATGTATTTTGTTATCTTGTACTTATGGCGTACTGATTGTAACATTTCAGTACACAAAAGTAGTTACTGTGCTTTTTGTCAGTCATTAAATAAACAAACTGTCAGCTTCAATACTCGAACATACTTTTGTAATAAAGATATTGTTTAAAATTAGATCACTTCTTTGTTTCATTTATATCAAATTATCAAGTTCATAGCTTAACGTGTATGAAGTAAATACTTTAATTTTATGTAATATTTTATGTATGAATGGTACAATGAATAAATAAAGACAATGTAATAAAAAAATCGAATTTGCGTATTTATTTATTGAACCACCAATTTTTCCCCGAATTTCCGCAAAACTTTACACACGTTGAACTTGTCATTGAGTTACACTATTGATTTGGATTTGCTAAATTAGGAAAACTTCGAAAAACTAAACTTTCCGCATATCTGACTTGCCGTTGAGTTGAACTACTGTATTTTCGTGCCACCTCCTTCGATATCATGTTCTCCTAATACAAAATTCAATTTTCGAGGTTTCCGAAAAATTTTGCCAAATTTTCGACTGCCTAATTTGTCGTTGAGTTACATTACTGAATTTGCGAAAATTTTCGAGCTTCTGGCTTGACGTTGACTTATACTACTAAATTTTTGAAACATCTCCTTTACTATTATGTTCTCCTAGTAAAAATCCGAAATTTTTTCGAAAACCTCGAAAATTGAACATTGTATTAGGAGAATATGACAGCAGAGGAGGTATCTCGAAAATTCAATAGTTGAAGTCAATAATAAGTCAGAAGCTCGAAAATTTTCGAAAATTCAGTAGTGCGACTCAATGACAAGTCAGTAGATCGAAAAATTGGCAAACATTTTGGGAAACCTCGATTATTGAATTTTGATTAGGAGAACATGATATCGAAGGAGGTGCCACGACTTTCAGTAGTACAAGTGAACAGTATGCCAGATGGTCGATAATTTTCGAAAATTCAGTAGTACAACTCAAGGACAAGCCAGAGTGCTGAAAATTTTATAAAATCTCGAAGACTGAACTTTGTATTAGGAGAATATGATAGTAGAGGAGGTATCTCGAAAATTCAATAGTTAAAGTCAATAACAAGTCAGACTCTTGAAAATTTTCGAAAATTCAGTAGTGCAACTCAATGACCAGTCAGTAGATCGAAAATTTGGTAAACATTTTGGGAAACCTCGATTATTGGATTTGTATTAGGAGAACATGATATCGAAGGAGCTGCCACGAAATTCAGTAGTACAAGTCAACGGTAAGCCAGATGGTCGATAATTTCCGAAAATTCAGTAGTGCAACTCAATGACAGGCCAGAGTGCTTAAAATTTTATAAAATCTCGAAAACTGAACTTTGTATTAGGAGAATATGATAGCAGAGGAGGTATCTCGACAATTCAATAGCTAAAGCCAATAACAAGACAGAAGCTCGAAAATTTTCGAAAATTCAATAGTGCAACTCCATGACAAGTCAGTAGATCGAAAATTTGGCAAACATTTTGGGAAACCTTGATTATTGAATTTTGTATTAGGAGAACATGATATCGAAGGAGGTGCCACGAAATTCATGTCAACGGTAAGCCAGATGGTCGATAATTTTCGAAAATTCAGTAGTGCAACTCAATGACAAGCCAGAGGGCCGAAAATTTTATAAAATCTCGAAAATTAAATTTTGCATTAGGAGAACATGATATCGAAGGAAGTGGTACGAAATTCAGTAGTAGAAGACATCGGCAAGCCGGACGTTCGATAATTTTTGAAATTTCAGTAGTGCAACTCAATGACAAGTCAGTAGATCGAAAATTTGGCAAACATTTTCGGAAACCTCTATTATTGAATTTTGTATTAGGAGAACATGATATCGAAGGAGGTTCCACGAAATTCAGTAGTACAAGTCAACGGTAATCCAGATGGTCGATAATTTTTGAAAATTCAGTAGTGCAACTCAATGACAAGCCAGAGGGCCGAAAATTTTATAAAATCTCGAAAATTAAATTTTGCATTAGGAGAACATGATATCGAAGGAAGTGGTACGAAATTCAGTAGTAGAAGACATCGGCAAGCCAGACGTTCGATAATTTTTGAAATTTCAGTGGTGCAACTCAATGACAATCCAGACGGCCGAAAATTCGGCGAAAATGTAATAAAATCTCGAAAATTAAATTTTGTATTAGGAGAACATCGTATCGGAAGGGGGTGGCAAACCCTTTTTTAAAAATTTTAAAATATTACTATTGAATTTTCATGTACAGGGTGGGTAAAATCAGAACACATTAACTTTTGTAAACTAATATCATTTATTTTTTCACCAAATAAATTACAATATTAAACGTGTATCATGATGAGATAAGAATGCGCAGCCAAGTGCATCAAAGTGGAGGGGTGGGGAGGCGATTGGTCCATGATAAGCACTGCAGAAGGGTAGGTTTCCATTCGTCGATTATGTTTACTCGATAAACTTCTCCGTTTGTGAATGGCGTTAGTAAAATAACAGAAGAAGGTTTCTACGACAACAAGTTTTATTCTTCGAATGCTTTCGTCAAGCATGATTACAAAACCAAGCAACAAGAATCTCGTCCTTACATCATGTAGTCTTAGAACGACGGTCATCGATAATTCATAGGTACATATTTAACAAACGCTATACATAGTATTGGTATCTAACGATGGTAATCAATATTTCGATAATTTTCAACGTTTACTTTTACTTTTCTCTGCTCGTTAGTTTTCCTCAATTTTAATAGCGCTAGCACTATTTAGTACACTTGTTTACTATAGTTAATCGTTAATTATGAGATTCATACCGTCATCCTTACTTCATCCTTATAGTTTGCGTTATTAAAACGTTCTCCGTTATCAAGAATTGTTCAGCTACTTGTTTCCATTAATACTACGAGACAATCGCGCCCGTTATTCTTCCGTTTTGTTCTTTTCACGCGTGCCGTAAGTTTCGTTTATCTCGTGTTCAATTTTATTTCGAGGAACGAGTCGAACATTTTCATGTTTCCATCGCGGACAGATGATCGATTGTGTTATGATCGAGTGAATCAAATGTGTCTCCGCAACAAAAAATTAGCACAAGCTTCATGGAAAGGCTGTGTCCATGTATCGTTCGTCCACAAACGTAACTACATGTCCATTTTACTCCGATTATATCCAAATAGTATACACAGGCTGCGGAAACTTCGTGAAATCGCTGTCGGAAAATTTGATAAGATCAAAAGTGAATAAAATTTTATTTCCTCAACTGTTGGTTTCGGTACGTTAGAAATGAAACACGCAATTATTAAATGTAATTAAACTAGAGATTTAAACTGCATGAAACCGAGGATTCTAGAGGTCTGGCGTGTCCAACGTATTCTGCGTCGCGAGCCACACTGTCCCCACGATCAATCAGTCCGTTCCACCACTTCTGACAGTAATACCGTCGACCGATCAAATAGTGGGGGAACGTCATCTCCCACCTTAGCGTAATCCAGAAGGGGGGTTGTGGCGAAACGTGAGTTGGACAGGCCTGATTTACAATATTTCATTTCAACCCTTTGCACTCGAAGCTATTTTATCTCGAAAATTAAACATTTCTTCCCACCTGGAATAATTCCATTCTATTGGGTTGGCAAGAAAGTAATTTCGGTATTTTAAGGTGAAATAGAGCCCAATTTTTCTTATTCAAGCAACGAACTTTAATGAATAAGATATTTTCTGTTTTGTTCGATGATCTTTTGCAAATAAGAATAAATAAGAAAATATTTTATCGATTGAAGTTCATCGTTTGAATAAAGAAATATCGGTTTTATTTCACGTTAAAATACCGAAATTACTTTCTTGCTAACCCAAAGGTCTTTCTCATTTTATGGATAAAATTAGTTAATTTCCATTAAAATGATAAATTAAAATTAATTAATACAATACCTCATACAATATTTAAATGTTTAGCAATTGGTTAGATACCGACATGTTTAAAAATGTAAACAATATTTTGAATAATAGTACAGCAATTTTTAGTGGTGACTCTGAGTCACCACTCCAGTATTAAGTAACTAACTAAAGTTTGCAGTCTAACAATAAGTGTCTACTCTTCTTGTTTTTATTAGTTTTCATCTTATCGTTATTGGACAGAATTCCCCATGCTGAATCAAATCATTTAGATTGTAAATTTAATAAATTAGATTACATTAAAGTTAACCCTTTGCACTCGGAGCTATTTTGACTTGAAAATTAAACATTTCTTCCGTCCCAGAATAATTCCATTCGATATTAATATTTTTCTTTGTATGAATTGACATGATACCTCATACAATACTTAAATGTTTAGTAATTGATTAGATACCCACATATATTTAATAAAGTAAACAATATTTTGAATAATGGTACAGCAATTATTAGTGCTAAGGGTAAAAATAGAAATTTTAAGATTAGGAGTTAACCAGTGCGTTCAATAATTCGTATTGATTTTCAACAATGAATTCAATGAAATATTCTCAAATGAATAATGTTGTCTTTGGAATAAAACTCAGACGTCCAATATGATTGTTAAATCATGATCAACCAAGTTCAATCTTTTTGGGACACCCTGTATACCTTGTCACTGTCACACGTTAGCACTTCGATTCTCTAAACTCGATTTTGAAAATCATAAAATATTCTGTTACCATTCCCCTTATTTTCCAGCATTCAACAGAAATGATTGTAACATTTCAACATTGTTTTAGCCTCGATCGTTTTTGAAGGTCAGTGCTAATTTTTTATTGCGGAGGGTAACTCCAGTCGAAGGCCACTATAACCGACGATGATAGCGTATTATCATTAGCCTGCAAATGTTTATGCAGAATCACACTTTCATAGAATAATTTACAAAAGCTAAAATCGAACAGAAGTCTGTCTTCTTCATTAAGTACTTTGATAACACAAGTTAACAGCAACATAAACGTACTATTAAGCTTCTGCTGACAGTTTCTTTTATCGGAATCATTTATTTGTTGCATAAACATTTTCAGTGGTATCATTTTAGTCTATATGTATTGTACAGAATAAATCATATGACCAGTTGAAAGTCAGAATTACAGTAATCGATCGGAATAATTGCTATAAAAAGCTATTTAAACAAGACAAATATTTTCACGTATAATATCAACTTTTCAAGGTTTTAATGTCGTGTCGATGCTAGACTTTGAAATAAATGTGAAATATTTCCCACGGCGATTCAAATATCGACAGGCAGCAGATTGCATGACGCAGCTCGAACGAATCCATTAATAGACAGCGGATCTATATGCAAAATAAAAATTTTCCACCTGAATTGCGACTAACCGAAGAAATTTATTAGTTGTGCAAATAAGTTCCTTCTCCTTTTTTTTCTACGAACATAACTTCTGAGTGAATTCGAATTTCTTCCCGATTTTGGTGTCTTCTGAAAGTGCGTTCTTTTAGTTTTACGAAGAGTCGCGATGAGCGCTCTGAGAGTTTCCAGTCATATGCAACAATTTTAAGCAATGTGGCGTGCGAGAAGAATCATTTGCGTCACTGCTTACTCTTTGCATTCCAGCTTAGGAGATCAGCAGTTGAACGCTGTATTTTACAGAACATTGAAGAAGTGGTACCAAAGATTTAAAGCCGGAAATTTTAATTTGGAAGTCGACGAACGTTCAGATGCACCGAGAAAGTTCGATGACGGTGAGTTAGAGGAATTGCTCAAGAAAAATCCGATCCAGACGCAAGAAGAATTGGCAGGAAGGTTGGGATTCTATTGCATTTTATTATGTAATAAATAAATTTATTACATGTCATGTAATAAAATCTTCAATTTGGAAAAAAATGGGAAAGAACTTATTTGCACACCTAATATTTTCTCTCTTAATATGTTCAATAGATTGAAAATGATATAAAAGTATTTTTAAATTCGTCTAATGTTTTTAACGTATGAAATTACTCCTACTCATTTTTGTGATAAATGCATGAAATCCGCTGTCTACTCATTAATGACTGTTGCCGGGGGAAAAATTTAATGACAACTATTGCCATCGAGAAAAAAAAATATAAATACCATAAATAAGGCTTGAAATGCTTCACCCAGTATATGTTTAAACGAACATACGTGGTTTCGTAGATAAAATCGTATGAAGACAAAATGGCTGACAACACAGCGCCGCAACTGGAACGCATTATGTTCACAATTATTTGTTATAGTGAAATATTGACGTAAAACTGTTCATGTCGTTCCGAATCATTGAAAGCCTTGGTTCGCAAAGTTCATTTCGATGAACTGTGACATTTGCACACATTACTGTTTACACACATTATTTCAGTAATGCTCTTTCTGAAAGCGAGTTACAACGATTTAAGAAATGGTATTTGAACGAATCGATCGTAACGTATATGATTTCGAATGAACAATCGAACGAAATTTCTAGTAATCGTACAATCAAAAAGGACAGAAATCAGTTTGATTTGTTCGTTGTCGTTGATAAATAAAACTTACAATTATATATGTTTTCGCTACAGATCATCATCGTGTTCTGAACAATATTCTGGGACTCCCCAGGCTCTCGAAATAGTAAAAAAAGTCCAATTTATAGCCTCTGACTTACGTTACGTTTCTCTATGTACACGTTATTTACAGCTTAAGGTATTAATTAGTTTTTTCTATATCGCTAGTACCTAACTAGATACCACCTGTTCTTCTTCTCTTCAAATATTATCATCAGCTTTCTCCGACAGAAATAGCACTTTTTTTTATTTCGATCGCCTTCCCCTAACATTAATTAAACGTCTGCGATTCATTAACAACTGTTAAAATATCAAAGTAACAATAGCCGACTATCGGTGGAATAATCTACTATTGTCAAAGTGAAACTTTAAGGTTCGTTATTGTGGGATCGAGCTAACGACCCGACACGCAGTAACCAATTTCAGTGATCGGTCCAAGCGAAGATCGACAAGAAAGAAATGCGACGTATCGCACGATTAGATCGAGTATCAAATAATGCGCTGATCATCGATGGATTGCACCTCGGCCGTCTCTGGTACAGGCCCGAACATGTGACATGGCAACACCGCATACAGACAGAACATAAGCCCGATCAAGTTACTACACACGTGCAATAGCATATACACAGTCTGTCCAGACCCTGGTGCGACGGAGCCTTTAAATATTTTTTCTGTAACACCATCTCGTAATAACTAAATGCATTATGAAGTTTGGCATTTCAACAAAGACCACGTACAATTTCAACGCGGTAGCACCTCCACGTCATTAGTTTGCGAGGTTACATGTGACAACGCTTTCTTAGCGCTCGTCGAAAAAACAATATATAGCATAATTAATTTTGTTTTACGTTAGGTAAAACAGCAAGCGAAACGTACGGATTGATGAAAAGCGTGTACGATAGCGATTGCATGGATTGTGCGAACGTTATTAGATGATATGCTCGTTTTCCTCGGTCCTAAATCATACCGAGAGCAAGGGTCTTGGTCCCTTCTGCACGATAATGCACAATGATAGTGCACAAATCCAAGATTGTACGCGATTTTTTGGCCAAAAAAGGTATCGCAGTGTTCGAACAGTCTCCGTATTCGCGTGATTTAGCTCCGTGCGATTTTTGGCTATTCCCAAAACTAAAATTGGCAATTAAAGGAAACCGTTACGACAATATTCAGGACATACAAAGAGCTTCAACTGCGGTTTTACAGGCGATTCCGAAAGAGGAATATAATGAACGCGACCAGAAATTTTTAAACCGCTTCCAGCGTTGTATTGATTCAGGAGGAGTATACTTTGAATAAAAGGCTGCACTTTACTTTACCGGACTCAAAATTGGTGCCTTTCTCCTATAAATTATTATGTATATCGTATGTTATCCAGTAGATTTGTACCAGGGGATCCTGCAGATCGAAGTTTCGATTCTGTAGGATCAATGGTTCAGGAGTTATGCTCGCATAAATTTGAGCAATCTGCAGTGTTTTTGACAGGTAAGAATGCCGCCATATTGGTTTGTAGTTTACCGAGCAGAACCGCTAGATGGCAGCACCGGCAAGCGTTGCGTGGCGATAATATAGAGCGGGAATTGAGATTGTTGTTTGAATTTTGGAAGCCATGGCCACGATGTTGCGTTTTAACTGGTCTGGGTTAGATTTTTCTAAATATTTTCCACGATAGTTCTTCTTAAACATTTTCTGAGATATTTTCTCTACGTTAGCGATATTACTGTGTGCCTGTGCTGCCATCTAGAGGCTCGCGATCGTCACTACAAACCAATATGGCGGCGCCCTTACCTGTCAAAAACACTGCAGATTGCTCAACTTTAAGCAAGCATAGTTCCTAAACCATTGGTCCTACAGGATCGAAACTTCGATCTGCAGGGTCCCCGGGTACAAATCTACTGGATTACACACCAAATACATCATAATTTATAGGTGTAGTAAATTAGTAAAGTAAGTAGTACTAATTTAGTCAAGTTTACCCGAATAAAAAAATATAAAAGCACCAAATAATTGTATTCTCACTTTTTTTCGGTACTAGTCGCACCAGATTTTGGACAGACTGGACTAGACACAGCCGTGATCACGTAGGAAATGGGAGTGCTCAGGCCTGGGGTCTTTTTTGCCACCACTTTTGTCAGAACAGACAGAAACAAGCATACCCACCCAGTCAGCAAAATCTGCTCGAGCAGATTATGACCAAATGTCTGCAATCTTACTTCTATGCTTGCGATTTCTTGGAGCAGGATTTGGCACTAATTTGCTCTGAATCTGCCGACCAAATCCTGTCGGCACATGCAAAATTTTCATGCAAAATGGAGAGCAAAATGTGGGCAAACCCTTCTCTCGTTATAGAGGGCAGATCTAACCTTGTTCTGAGAGCGAACATCGAGCAAAATCAGATTAAACCTTGCTACAGAAGGAAAAATCGAATTATAATTTAAATTTCCAATTATATAATTTTAAGTTTCATGCATTTTCAATCATTTAAATGCGGTCAAACCTCCAAAACCTCTATAAGACGAAAATTTTATTCATTCCTATCCGCTGCACATTAACAACCTCTATAAATCGAAATAAAACTTGCTTTAACTCGAATTATTTTCCACAAGTGTAGAAGCTAAACAAGCCAAAACAGCAGTAAATGTTTTACGAAGTTTCGTAGAAAGATGCGATGATATCGAAGAAAATATATTCTCTGCTTTGGTTACCGTTGAAAATGCCATTGATCAACAATCTAATTCATTAACGCAGAGTTAACTCAGAGATTTCTTTAACGTGTAATAGTATTATGTAACAGCCTAGTAGATTATATTTACAATAACTCATCTCCAAAAATTGAATTTTCCATTCATTAAAACTATTACAATCAGCAAATTATTAACTCCTTAAGAAACCCTTTGTAAGTCAAAATTTCCTAGGGCGAACCTCTCAAAACCTCTATAGCTCAAAGATTTTAGTTCTTCCTTTGAGATTCGAGTTATCGAGGATCGACTGTATTTACAAAAATTAGCATAATGCTAATAGCGATTCTGCCCGACATTTGCTCTGAAAGCAAGGTTAGGTTCGCTCTTAGTGCGACCGACCTGCCCTCTATAACGAGGGCAGGATCTGCCTTCGTATTGCCGTCCATTTGGCATGGAATTTTCCCACCAAACTTTGCAACCAGATACCGTGTCTAATGCGAAAACAGATAGATCATTATTTGCTCGTAAAATTTGGTGCCAAATTCATTCCAAATCAAAAACAGATTGCTTACAGGCCATATTTATCATGGAACAGAACCTATACCCATATTTAGCATGTTAAACGCGCGTATAAGTTTTGTTCCATGCTAAACCTGTGTATGCTCCGTCTCTTAATCTATTTATTTGTAATAATGTAAAAAATGTTCAAATTGATTGCAGAGCACAGGTGCCAAATAAAAATTGTATTCTTCTTTTAATTACCCTATTAAGCTGAAACTAATACCTTGATGTCCTTAAATATTTTTAACATGTTCAACGCTTTAAATTGTACGTGCCTATTTTTGTCACAAATGCATAAAATCCGCAGTCTAGTAATAAATCATACCCATGCCGGCCTTATAGATACACTATACATCGGCATTATGTATACTGTATTACCAAAAGTGTCCGATCACCTTCTTTCACTTATGTTTCATATTTTACGGAACGGGATCGATGCTAATTAGCCTGTTCAATCACTCACATTGGCCACCGCGTGACAGCTGTTATTAACACACTAACGAATAATTACGACGGTACACGTAAATTAGTAACCGACTCTATCATAGAAAATTGTGTGCGTTCTTCCCTATTACTCTAGTGCAAAGTAAATTGTTCATATTTGTTCGATCCTCTAAGGGAGAATCCTGGCTTCTGTTTTACCACGATCGACGATACAGACCCCGACTTCCACTCTGCCGTGTTTCGGCGTTTTCTGGACGATTTATCGATCAGGTAGCGAACATGTTTACTCGTGTTCGAATACTACGTGTCTCCCGAGACCGATCTTCGATCGTTCGGTATAATTCATTCAACACATCTCCCCGGTCATTACACTATTTACCAATTGCATCTGGAAGATTATAATGACGTCAAACAATTTATATTACCAGCATTAATTGATAAATAAGATGCCCTGACGTGTAACTTGAAATCAGGGCTTGAATTTATCGTAATAATACCGATTTCCATTTTTGGAACGCGTGTGAACCTTTACTCTGAATAACTGTTAACTATTGTCTGCTTTCGGTTATGCTCTCCCCATTTTGATACACGTATCGATTTTCTAACCGTTATTTTTTGGTTCTACAGAGTGTTTCACGCAATTGTTTCAGGCCATAACTCCGTTATTAATGAATTTACGAAAACATATCAAAAGAGAAAGGTAAATGGTTCGAAGAGCGCTACATTCGTAGGCCCTAAGATGTTTTTTTCGGTGCAACTGCGCATGTGCAATTAACAATAGCATCACTTCTTTAAATCGAAATGCATATTCTTTGTTGCACCATTCAATTCCTCTGTTCATTCTAAAAAATTATTAGTTTTCGAAATGTTTTCAAAAACCTGTCACTATTAAAGAAGACGCTCATTAGTTTTCGTACTCCACTTACGATACGTGAATTGCCACAGAATGACCAAATGCTTACTCGTACAAATCAGTTTCTGTTATGACAACAATGTCGGAACGGTGTTTACGTTTACTAAATTGTCGTGAAGCGCTCGAGCATCTTCTTCAATAAAGACAGGCTTTTGAACAGGTTAATTCTTCAGGTTAGGAAATAATTACTACACGCAAAAGTGACATAAAAATGAAAAATACAATTTTTTGTAAAAATTCAGCGAATATATCGTCTGATGCCCCTGACCATGATCTACCAATTCTACTGCTTGCTATACTAAAGCACTGTAGCAGTCAATCGATAGAATTCAAATGGCGACTCGAATATCCAGTGCAATAGATTATTTCCATTCCGTAAAATGGCTGCTTCTTTTACAATGAAATCGTCTGACATAATATGTTGCGCGTGTGCGACGGGACCGGCACCATGCGGAACGTTACGTTACCAGTCTACGGTCTTTGTGGGGGACATTGGAGTTTGCTCATGATGGTGCAATAGGATAGTGTAAGGGGAAAAGACGCAGAGAGGGGGCAGGTTATTTTCGTCGATATACCCGTTCTGGAAGCACTGGAGCAATCTATGACCGCAAATGGGCCCCGTGATAAATACTCTAATTCATCCATCCCAAGAGCAAACACTCGTAAGCAGTGCTGCCCGATGATATCCAAACGAATACCGTTCCCACTTCTCCTTTTCCCCTTTCACTATCCCATTCCACAACCATGAACACACTCCAGCGTCCCCCGCTAAGACCGTAGATTGGTCGCGCAGTCGCACAACGCATCTGGTCATCAGAGAGGGAGTAGCTTATTTTCGTCGATTTCCCCGTTCTGGAAGCACTGGAGCAGTCTATGACCGCAGATGGGCCCCGTGATAAATACCATAATTCATCCATCCCAAGAGCAAAACTCGTAAGCAGTGCTGCCAGATGATATCGAAACGAATACCATTCCCTCTCCTCCTTTCCCCTTCCACTGATCCATTCCACTACCATGA
>CM052191.1:2167089-2197838 GCA_028455805.1 Lasioglossum figueresi | reverse complement strand
TCACTATTTTATGGAACAAAAATGTAGAAGTTAAATATAATCGAACAATTGTACATTGTTGTTAATGACCTCCGATGTTGAAACAACGTTGAAACTTAATCAAAGAAAAACTTGAATATAACCTGGTGATTCTGGTGTATAAATCAGTTACAAAAGGTATTCTATCTTAAATGGAAAATAAATCATTTCCTTGGCAATTTTACAATTCGTAATTATTGGAAAAGACTACTTACTGTACGTACGTCGAATAGGCAAATTGTCATATCGTAAAAATACCTAACGACTGTGGTGGGATGACAGAATGTAAATCTTACGGGGCTGTTCATAATGGAGACCGATTCTAGGTTGGCTTGCTCTTAGCAGTTAGGGGTAAGGGACAGGCTGCGATTGAAATTAAACTGGGTTCCTTTGATTTTACGTAGAACCATTTGTTGGCTCGGAAACTCGCCTCTCCGCGTTCACCTTTAAATGTGGACGCCTTCTTCCTCCCCTTTTATGTTTGCCCTTTGTCTTTCACCGGGAAATCGGATTAATTGATTCCGACTCAATTAAGGCTTTTCAATTTCTTCCGAGAGTAATACCAGACGTACCAAGTAATTAAAATTATTTGGTTTTGTTTTTTTTTAAATGAAAATTCCAAGTGTACTAGTGTAATGATCTCAGACAATTTTTATTGTATCATCTAATAAACAAATTCATTTAACCATTTTGCACTCGGAGCCATTTTAACTCGAAAATTACACATTTCTTACGACCTAGAATAATTTCATTCTACATGATTTTTATCAGTTTATGGATAAGGAATTATTATACAGTGGGTGTAGAAAGTATTCGTACACCTTTCAAAATAGAATAACTTTTTTTATAATTGTACCCAACGACCTGATTTTTTATAATCAATTAGAAGCATTGGTTTACGAAATGATATGCAAAAAAGATTTTCCTTAAAGAACTTAAGGAACTTAAGGAACTTAAGGAACTTAAAGAAAATATAAAATATATGTTTTGTAGATTTAGTAGTTACACGCATGCTGGAAATTTCATCGAACTCGATTAACATGCACACGAGCTACAAGCGGTTAAAAATGATGAAAATCGTTGTTTTACACGACTTTTGATCAGTTTCTGCTTAAAATCCACGGAATCGTACATCATTCGATGAGTGTCGTTATTTCCTGCGTCAACCGATTTCGATGAAATTTTCAACATGTGTATAACTAAACATAGATCTACAAAACATATGTTTTAAATTTTCATTGAGGACCCAAATAAAAAAGTTTAAAAATATGCCAATTTTATTTTCGCGTATAACCTTGTAAATTATAATTTTTGAAAAATCTTTTTAGCATATCATTTCGTAAACCAATGCTTCTAATTGATTATAAAAAATCAGGTGGTTTGGGACAATTATAAAGAAGTTATTCTATTTTAAAAGGTGTACGAATAGATTCTATACACCCATTGTAGCTACATAACTGTAGTAGTTTGTGGTTTATGGCTGTTGTCAAGGTACAGGGCTTTTTATAAATGTGATTTATTATAAGTTACGCGGATTACAAATGTTGATCGGTTTACATTGGAAGAGGTACTGCTGTCTTCTGGCTAATAACATGCGTTGCCATAAACCACTAACTACAGTAAAGTCGCGTTTACTGTCCACGATCGTGTACGCGATCACTGTCCAGTGCCTATCCCCTCCACTGTCATGCTGTCCTCTATGTTTGGTTTTCTTTTGAAGTCTCGGCGCGATGGACGCAGTCATAAGAAATAATATCGGTATGCGATCATTGTCCGTGCAGAAGACAGGCTGTTGGACAGTAAACGCGACTTTACTGTACTACACAATGACTAACATTGTTCAACAAAGTCAAACTTGTTTCATGTTCAATAATTACTGTTGGGTGATCCTTATAGAGTTTTTTGCGCTGATTCCGAATCTGCCCTTAATTTCCCCCCTGGATGCACAAGTTTTTGAGAAACATAATTCCGTAAGAAAACATATTTTTCTTTAAACATATATTGTTATGTTATTATAAAAGATATGGAATTGTTCTTTGCAGCAAAAGATTCTGTAGACTTTCCCGAATACAGTGATATCCAATATTAATCTATTATGAATGTTTAAACATGTTTGAACAGTCGTTGAAGATGGAGAGATACCACTTTTGCATCAATTTTTTAGAATATTTTTCAATTTATCTTAAAAAATAAGGGTTCTACACTCACTGTAATACCTCATATAATATTTAAATGCTTAGTAATCGATTAGATGCCAAAATATTTAATAATGTCAACAATATTTTGAATAATGGTGCAGCAATTTTTAGCGGTGCCTCAAAATGACCATTCGAGTACTAAAGGTTAAATAAATATTATTGATAATGTTCAATGAAAAAGAATGAAAATATTTGGTCGTTCGGAAAGTACTTTCGGTTTTTTTGTGTAAATATGACAATGCTTCCATTTGTTATTACTCGACTGCGGATTTGATGCATTCATAACAAAAATGGTCACGTAACTTTTAAAGCAGTGGATTAAAGTATTAGATTCAGCTTAATAGGACGATTAAAAGAAGGATAAAATTTTCATTTGGCTCCTGTGTCCTGCAATCGATACGAACATTTTTTATTTTGTATAAAGATCCGCAGTCTAGTTATTACTTAACCTTAATTTATAATTGTGGTATATCTTGACAGCTGGCAGTTCGGACGTCATTTCTTCCCTTATCTTTAGTTTTTTTAAATTCTTCCGGACGATTTTGATGTTACATAAAGCTCCGCAGTCTATTTATAATACCTAGCAGAATCAGATATTCAGACGCATTGTTCCAATCACTTATAAAAGTACGGGAACCGTGACGTAATACAGAAAACAGCTGGCAAATAATGGAAAATAAGGTGAAGTGGAGTAAGTGCAGACTGGTTTTTGTAAAGTTTGATTTTAAAATTATGTACTTTCAGTCTGGTATGTAAATACTTAACGCTGTCGATATCAAACGCTTTTCACAGTTATTACTGATGAATTAATATTACGCAGGATTCGAAGTTTTCTTAAAAATTTTCATTTCGATAGGATATTGTACAAAATGTCAACTGCTCTGCACTTTTCCCGAAAATGGTGCAAGAGCGCCATTGGAGTTAAAAATGCATTCAAACCTTGTTTCACGTGCAACGGTGCAAGAGCAGAATTATTAACAAGCCTGCCATAAAATGGTTCATTGCATTTTATTGCATTAAATTAGGAAAACACCTTTATTCTTGGACGATATCTATGTCGAATAGTTCGTATTAACTTATAGTACATTAATAAATACAATCTAGAGAAATTTCGCTCATATTATTGGGTCGTAGGAAAAGTCATGACGAATTTTTGCAATAGATGGCGTTACACGTATCTTTAGGTTAGAAATGTCATCGCAATCGGCACAAGTGTCATATATATTTTGTCAGATAACAGTTGAGACTTCATTTCAAACGAATGAGCATTCGATTTGGTCACGACCTTCGGTTGTTACATTAAGTTGAAAATGCATTAAATGCATTAAATGCATTAAATGCACGCCTAACCTAACCTAACCTAACCAAACTGTGCATTTTCGGCATATGTTGCTTTTTTATTTTCACGCAGGAAAGAACGCAAGACAGGCTTGTGAAAAATTACGTGAAGTTTACGGGGACAATGCCTTGTAAGAGCGTCGGTGTCAGAGATGGTTCGCTAAATTTCGTGCTGGTGATTTTAACCTCAACGATACTCCTCGCAGCGGAAGGTCCGTTGAACCTGATGACGATCAAATAAAGGCACCGATCGAAGCAAACCCACATTCGACCACTCGTGACATCGCGGAGACAATGAACCTTCATCGTTCAACCGTCAACGACCATATCAGGAAGCTGGGATTCATTTGTAAGCTCGATATATGGGTTCCGCATGAACTTAAAGAAGTCCATCTTACCAACCGCATCAATATCGCCGATACACATCTCAGTCGGAACAAAATCGACCCGTTTTTGAAGCGCCTCGTGACCGGCGATGAAAAATGAATTGTTTACAACAATTTTCAACGGAAACAATCGTGGTGCAAAGGAAGAGAGCGAGCCCAAACAACATCCAAAGCCAATCTTCGCCAAAACAAAGTTATGCTCTCAATATGGTGGGACTACAAGGGTGTGGTGTTTTTGAGCTTCTACCGCGGAATCAAACGATCGATTCTGTTGTGTACTGTCGTCAACCGAATGACTTGAATACATCTCTCACGGAGAAACGACCAGAACTCGTCAATCCCAAAGGCATAATGTTTCATCGTGACAATGCGAGACCACACACAAGTTTGATGACTCGCCAGAAGTTGCTACAGCTTGGATGGGAAGTTTTGGCCCATCCTCCTTACTCATCGGACCTTGCCCCATCGGATTACCATTTGTTTCGTTCTTTGCAAAATTACTTGAATGGTAGGTCTTTCGATTCCGATGAGGCCATCAAAGAGTATCTCACCCAGTTCTTCGCTGGGAAAGAACAGTCCTTCTACAAGCGCGGAATCATGCAACTTCCAGAAAGATGGCAAAAGGTCATCGATCGAAGTAGCCAATACATTATTCATTGAACTTTGTTATGTTATTAGAAAATGAGTCTTGAAAATCACCAAAAAATACGTCATGACTTTTCCGACGACCCAATATAATTAAAGTAACCAATTCATGCACACTTGCACGGTTTACGCGCTTACCCCACTCCGTCTTATTTTGGAATCCAACAAGTGGAGTGAAATTGTAATCTCGCACTTAAGTAATGATGGAACTTCGCAGTTAAGTAATGACAGTGAGTGTGCATGCGAATGTTCAAAGTGAGGGGAGAAACAAGACTGGAGAGAGTAGAGTGTAGATGTAACAGTGACGAAATGATGAATACGTTTGCGATAGTGTACTAAGCCTCCCAATACAATATTCGAAGAATGGAAAGATGCGGTATGTGTGACACGTTAATCAGTAGCAGCATCGACCGGGAGTTGTCTCCAGCCAAGGTGGTACCAAGGAACCGACCCCTTTTCTCCAGTGAATTTCAAGGGGATGGTTGAACGCTCCTCTGTATTAAACCACGCCGCCGTTATTGCTTTTTCCCGAGAAACGCAGAGGCATTGTGCTCCCATTAAAACCAAGATCGAACATCTCTCCGTATCAAATATTTCTTGTGCGCTACGAAGCCTCCAAAACATTTTTAGTCTTAAGGGAGTAGACACGTTTTTCCAGGATTGCAAGGGTGTGGTACGCGCGTTCCCATTTCTCGATAATACATAAATGGGGTTTTCAGTAGTCAAAAACGCTAAATGAAAGATCGATGGAGGGCACTATCGCCCTCGAAAGTCCTATTTTTTCGTTTACGAGGCGTAATTTGCATTATTCGGCAGCGTAATTTGCATTATTAATCTATTTTCATTGCTACATGCTGCCGAATAATGCAAATTACGCCTCGTACGCGAAAAAATAGATTGATCTTTTATCTAGCGCTTTTGACTAGTCAAAAATCCAATCTTTGTATTTTCGAGAAATGAGAACGCGCGCATACCGCACCCTTGCAATTCTGCAAACGAGTGTACCGCCTTAACGGGCTATTCACCTTTCTTAAAATAAAAGAGATCGATTTTCCAAAAATTGTATATTCTATTGGTACGACCTATCTGGAACACTGCCAATGTTACTTTATCATTTGATTTATTGGACTGGAACGAAAGATCGCAGCGTTTTGAAATTAAAATTCACAGATAAAATTAAAATATTTATTCAATAACACAAGTTACTTCGAAAATGGTGAAAAGTAATAGAACAGAACGGAAAATATGTTATTAAACAAATTCTATGAATAAATATCCTCGAATTCTAATAAAACCGTAACGAACTTTCGCTCCAATCAAATATTCATACCAAAATTTTAGATCAATCGGAGCTCGGGAAGACGTGGCACGTGGCACGTAGAACGCGAAGATTTGAAATAGAGATAACTGCACGCTAAATGTGAAAAGAATGCTGAAAATTCAAACTAAATAATTTTTACCACCGAAAATATCATAATTTCTTACAGGCATTCAAGCACAAGTTTACTTTCTACGAATTACAGTTAAGTCGCGTTACTTCTCAGCGACCACCTACCCAGATTTTGTCAAGTGCCTACCCCCTCCACTGAGGATCCACGAAGTTCGAACTGCCTCAGTCTCCGAGCAGTGTAAACATACCGCGTAATCTGATCTCGACTCGGGTATATCGGTGTGAACCGCACCTAATCCAATTACGAAACTTCTTTGTTTTTCATTATTTTTTTAAAGGACTTTTGCCAATTTATTTGTAGCATTTTTCTGATTAAAATGATACTAAACGCCATGTAATTTCGAATTCTAATAAAACCGTAATGAACTTTCGCTCCAACCAAATACACACATCGAAAAAAAAGCATTTCGATAAACTTCACCTTACGGGAATAAAAGTTTTTAATTTTTTCAATATAATCCTGTAGATTTTAATCCGAGCATTTTACCATTTTATGATAAATTGAAAAATATCCTCAAAAATTGGTGCAAAAGTGGTAACTCTCCAACTTTAACGACTGTTTAAACATGTTTAAACATTCATAATAGATTAATATTATATATCACTGTATTCAGGAAAGTGTACAGAATCTTTTGCTGGAAAGAACAATTCCATATCTTTTCTAATAACATCACAATATTTGTTTAAATTTGAAAAATATGTTTTGTTTCAAGATAACGTGTCTCAAAAACTTGTGCATCTAGCGCAAGCATGTTGGCACAAGCCTGCAACGCATGTTATTAGACAGAAGAAAGCATACCTCTTCGAATGTAAACCGATCAACATCTGTAATCCCAGCAACTTATAATAAATCACTTTTATAAAAAGTACTTTTATAAAAAGTATATCTACAGACAGTATATCTTCTTTTAATAATTGCAATACGTCACCCAACAATTTTCTAAAGTTTGTTTCGTGTAATAAATATACAGCGGATTTTATGCATTTACGACAAAAATAAGTAGGTTTATTTGAATTTAAAAATATTTTTATATTATTTTCAACCTATTGAACATATTAAGACTGAAGATAAATTTTTATGTCAATCTGATTCGTTGCAGTTTGTAAAGCAAAAAATAAAGATCCGCTGTCTTGTCATAGATACATAAAATCCACAGTTATATTTACGACGTAATGTTAACCACCGAAATATTTGTAGAAATTGTTCGTCACATGTAGCGATCATTGAAAATCAATATTACAGTAACGCCTCGATTCAAGTAAAACTGCAGGGCCCGTGCTGTTTCTTAGATCGTGTGGCTCTACTGTTTCTTAGATCGCGTGGCTCTACTGTTTCTCGACAAAACTACTTAAAAATTGTAGTAGTTTGTGGTTTATGGCTGTTGCCAAGGTATTTAGGGCAACGCATGTTATTCGACAGAAGATATCAGTACCTCTCCGAATGTAAACCGATCAACATCTGAAATCCGAGCAACTTATAATAAATCACTTTTATAAAAAGCCCTACAGAAAGTATATCTTCTTTTATAATTGCAATACGTCACCCAACAATTTTCTAAAGCTTGTTTCGTGTCATAATTATACAGCGGATTTTATGCATTTATGACAAAAATGAGTAGGTGTAATTGAATTTAAAAATGTTTTTATATTATTTTCAACCTATTGAACATATTAAGACTGAAGATAAATTTTTATGTCAATCTGATTCGTTGCAATTTGTAAAGCAAAAAATAAAGATCCGCTGTCTTGTCATAAATACATAAAATCCACAGTTATATTTACGACGTAATGTTAACCACCGAAATATTTGTAGATATTGTTCGTCACATGTAGCGATCATTGAAAATCAATATTACAGTAACGCCTCGATTCAAGTAAAACTGCCAGGCCCGTGCTGTTTCTTAGATCGCGTGGCTCTACTGTTTCTCGACAAAACTACTTAAAAATTGTAGTAGTTTGTGGTTTATGGCTGTTGCCAAGGTATTTAAGGCAACGCATGTTATTCGACAGAAAACAACAGTACCTCTCCGAATGTAAACCGATCAACATCTGTAATCCGAGCAACTTATAATAAATCACATTATAAAAAGCCATACAATTGGAAGAAACCCAAGATCGAAGGTGATCTCTAAAAGTGTATTGTGCTGTTAGTAATTATTTTTCAAAATATTAGCGAAAATCTCTCGGTTACGGTTTCAACATCGACATTTTTTTTCTGACGACGCTTCCAGCAATGTATCGTGCGAGTACTGTGCTCCCTAGTTTCTTGATCCCTGCGTTGTAAAACACAATATACGGGAACGCGAAATTGTGTGAAGAACACTCGGGGAAAAAGCTCACGCGTCGCGCCTTACAATGTGGAACTGAGTCGCAGCGAGTCCCCTAGCCGAACTTTGATGTCGATTCACACTTGGCTCCTATTGTCGTGCATTTAAATAAAAATACCCCCTTAGTCTGTAAGACGACTGCTACTGTAAAACCTGATAAGCTTAAATGAGAAGTAATGCGCGAGGAGACTTTGGAATACAATACGAACTCTCGTATTGCGTCACCGTATTACTTTGGTAATTGACATCGAAACTGTCAGGCGTTAGAGAAGAGAATTGCAATGTATCGGCACATTTAGTTCGGTTCATTCGGAAACTTTCGTGGTCATATGTCACTTTGCTTTCGCACTTGACGGAGCCACTGTGGGGTATTTGGCCCCGAAAACTCGAAGAAAATTCGATTTTAAAATTTTGCGTAAGTCGCAAAATTTTTGCTGATCGAAGTAGATACAGGTCTGGAGAGTAAAGCATTGGTGTCGTTTTTCGTATTTGTACAGCCACGAAGTAATCTACTTCATCGAAAGTCGAGAGATTTTATAGCTTGGTGTCTTTAAACAGTTTCTGAAACAGCGTTCATTCATTAGCGATTTTCAAGTGTTTTAAGGGATTTGTGTAAATTCTTACATTGCAGAAGCTTTTCTGACAGGTATACAGAGTTATTAATATAGTTATTAATATTTCAACATAATCAATCATTCTGTCAGTCTTTTTACGATCATGAAACTTCATCGACGATTTTGTTATACTATTGAGTACAGTCCGCGACAAAAAGATGGCACACCCGTAAATATTGCTATTTCTGAAAACTGTGATGAAATTTCATACATTTCTCTCCGTGTATGTACTTCGGTGGAGCTTTAAGGTTACTTACACCGGCGGAGTTAAGCGGAGGTTACAGATTCTAGTCTAAATGTAAACAAACGGGGTCACCCACGTGACAAAATGATGGCACAGTCTTAAAATTATTTCTCTGCAGTTAACACTAGACCGTCAGACTGTTTGTATCGTGTACTATTTTACCGTGCATTCAATATTGTGCGTGTTTCTTACTATCTTCTATTAAAATTACACTATGGGTAGTGGAAAATCTTTATCCGATGCTGAAATAAAAACGATTTTGACATTGCGTAAAGAAAATTACTCGGTTTCAAAAATTGCACGTATTATACATCGAAGCAGAAAAGTGGTGTATAATTTATTAAAAATCCTAAAACATACGGTAAAAAAAAGAGTTTTGGTCGACCGAAAGCAGTAAGCGATCGCGGAAAACGTGCAATTTTAAAAGAAGCTTCGAATTCTTCGGGAACGTCACGACAAATCGCTAAAGCAGCTGGCGTACATACAAATGTACGTAATGTGCAAAGGATAATAAAAGAATGTCCGCACTTAGTTCGAATGAAATTGAAAAGAAAACCACCTTTAACCGTTCAGCATAAATCGGAGCGTCCGAAATTTGCACAAGAGCACATACATTGGAGAAAAAATGGCGTCGTGTTATTTTTAGCGATGAGAAAAGGTTCGATCTAGATGGGCCGGATGGTTTCGCACACTATTTTCACGATCCGCGGAAAGAATAAAGAATATTAAGCCGCAGACACATGGGTGGCGGAGGAGTAATGCTTTGGGCCGGAATTGGTTATCGAGGAATGACCGAAGTAAAATTTATTAAGAAAACTATGAACAGCAAAATTTATATAGATTCGATAGACGAACAATTAACTAAATTCGGACAGACAATTTCCGGGGAAAATTTTACATTTCAGCAGGATAATGCAAGCGTGCATACCGCAAAATCCGTTAAGCAGTACTTTGAGCAAAACAAAATTAGTGTCTTAAAGTGGCCAGCGAGATCGCCAGATCTCAACATAATTGAAAATTGTTGGGCACAACTAGCAAGACATGTTTACGATGGCGGAAGACAATTCCAAAGCCTTGCAGATTTAAAAACGTGCATAGAACAAAAATGGACAAAAATACGGCCAAAATATATTAAAAAACTCTTTAAGTCACTTGCGAAACGTATGTTGGCTATTCTGGAAAATAAAGGAGGCCTCGCAAAGTATTAAACACAATGTTATATATTTTATATACGTAACTTACGTTTTTTTTTTGTATATGTGCCATCATTTTGTCGTATCGATTTTTGTTATTTTCTTGTTTCCATAAACAAACGGACATTTTCTTTAATTTCATTGTTTGCAATGTAATTTATTTTGTAATAAAAATGTATAAGTACCAAGAAAGACTAGATTTATTATGTTCAAATGATGAAAACATTGAATTTTCGTGGTGTGCCATCTTTCTGTCGCGGAGACTGTAGTATCCGGTGCTCTTTCTGGTATCGTTATATTCGATAAAGGTTTGTGATCATTAGAGGGCGGATCTTTATGCAAAATAAAATATTTATACATAGTTGCAAGCTATAAGAGCTAAATAAAAATTTATTTTCCTCATTAATGATTTTTATATGTTAAAAAAAATTAAACCGACTTCAAAACGCACTAAAAAACTGCACTAAAAAGTATAAAATAATTTCCATTTAATTTATATGAATACGCATGAAGTGGTACTATGTAAAACAAAAATGCACTAAAAAGTATGAAATAATTTCCCGTAGCAAACTAATTGCTCTGGCTTCCCAAAAAAAGTTCAAATCGTATAGTACAATATTAAAAAAGTTATCGTCTATTTAAGAGTGTCCGAATATTAGTCGGAGTCACTGTATTTACTTATTAAAAAGCATCATGATCTACATATTTAGTATTATAATAATAAAGTACATCGTTATCAAATTTTTCACGTAAATGCATAAAATTTGTGTTTCATTGTGAAAACAATTTTACATGGAATTTTAAAAAATGTCGTATTTTGTGTTTACATAAAACATTGGGAGTGATAGCTGGTAGGTGGAAGAGGCGAACAACCGAAAGGGAAGAAAAAAACCGGTGCCAAATGGAGTTGAATGTGTAGTGTATACCAACGGTCAGAACAAGCATTGTTTTGGCTACAATGAATAAAACCTTGGCTTTTCTGCGTGAAATTCCAGTGTGTCGCCGGCGATTAAAAAGAAGTGAAGGGCACGCCAAGGAGAAAATGAGAACAGCTAGAAAACGTATAATGGGAAGAATTTTTAATATGTCAGAGTCGAGTGACAAAGACGGAATTATTGCAACTTTCATGAACTTGAAACGACTATATGCAGTGTCATAACGGTTGGAATGAAATACATTTTACTGTAAAAGCTCATTTACTGTCCGACAGCCGTATTCTGTAGGGACAGTGTTTGCATAGGAACACTATTTTTGTTTTGACCGCGTCTACCGCGCCGACTGCTCCGAGACGTCGATCGAGAGCCGAACATAGAGAAGGACAGAATGAAATACGGATCGCGTGACCGAAGCGTGTCGCCGTCGCCGGCATAATGCCAATTAAATATGCTTTATTTTTCATTACTTTTTATGAGACTTTCAGTGGCTTATTTCTGGCGTTTTTCTGATCAAAACAAGACCAAACACGATATAATTTCAATTGTATTTAGTGGTTTAATTAAAAGAAAGAGACGCGGACAGTCGCAGTTGCCGGCACAGTTCAAAGAATTTTCCATGCGCTGTTCTTAGTTGCGTTCGAAACTTTCACCGTCGTTTAAACCACTAAATGCGGTTGAAATTATATCGTGTTTGGTGTCATTTCAATGAGAAAAGTGCCAGAAATAAGTTAGTGAAAGTCCCATAAAAAATAATGAATAATAAAGAAGTTTTGTAATTGGATTAGTAGTGGTTCACACCGATACGCCTCGGACGCGTGATCCGTATTTACATGCTGTCCTTTTCTACGTTCCTTCCGTTTGTACTCTCGGCGCGGTCAGTGCGGTAGATGCAGTTATAAAAAAATTATGTCTCTACACGATATGCCTCCGTGCAGAACACAGTCCTTTGGAAAAATATCGCGTCTTTACTGTACGTACCTACATACAGTTTTCCTTCGATATAAGACGATGTCTCGGAGCGGCTTCCGTCGTTTTACGGATGACGGACCTATCCGAAGAGACTATTGACATTGTTCTCGAGCGGACTTATGGGTTCTTAAAAGTTTCCCAGCAAAAATGGAAAGAAATGTTCACTTAAAAATGAATGATAAAATTTGATCTAATTTTACTTTACATCATACAATTCATATAACTATTGTATGGATAAAAATTACTCATTCTTTACCCAAGACAATAAATAATCAAGTTTTCTATTTTTATGATGGCTCGTGGAGGGGACACGTGTATGGCAGTAGTTAGAACAACTATGCCAATAGTGGGGGACATGGTTACTGCAAGTTGATTTTATTTGTTACAAAATTTCAAATCGATGAAGTTAAAAATATGTTTCTTTCATTCGTAAGCTACAAGTATAGTTGTTTAAATTTCATTTTTACTTGATTTATTTCTTGATCTTTTATATTGAGAAAGCTTATTTAATATTTAATGAAAACTGCACCACTAAATAATAGCTTATAGAGGGAAGATCTACCTTACCCTCTCGTTCTGGCACTAGACGGTATCGAGCGGGAACTTCAAAAGAAAAGTAGAGGATAGAGATTTTCTTATTCCGAGAAAAACATCGTCGTCTTGTATCGAGAGAAAACTGTGTAACGGAATATCATCATGTCAATCGATCACGGGAAACTGAGCATACAGCGATCGTTAGCAATAATAATAATTTCTTTCTGGCGGAATTTCCCGCCCTTCCCAGTTTTCTGACCGTCGCCAGGTTCCGTTAGCTCCCCTTTACTTCTCGCTGCCCCCAACGCTGCTCTTTGTGTATTTTTTTGCCAACGCTCTCTCGTGGTGCGCTTCGCCCATCAAGCGTTCTTTCTTCGTGACTGATGGGCAACGATGATGAAGCGACTTGGAAATTTGTAGGACACCGGTTTCTCGTCGTGACGTAGGGAACTCCGGGCCGAAGGAGAATAAAAAGCATCGAAAACGCTGAGCCAAGAGTCTTTTGAAGTTCCAGTTTCTCGTCGAGGATCGTCTGGCGATTACCTTTTCACGGGCTGCGACCCTCAGGATTTGTAGCCGAGCAACTGGAGTCTCGATGCGCATTTTGCTACAACCTATGCATGTATATATCGTCGTTCGAGGAAATATTGTTATGTTTACTCTCCACGCGCTGTGATATTGGGTGATCCACTTCCAACGAATATTTCGACTATATCGCCGCAAATGGCACATACAGTTGCGGACGCAAGTTTAAGACGCGACTATCTTCTCAGTAGATTATCGCATTTCATTAGAGTTGCTAAACGTCGAACAATTCCCAATTGTTCTTAACATTTACACATACAGGGGTGAACATTATAAAGCGTTACAGACGAATATCTCCAAAAATAGTGATTGCACGCAAAAATGTTTCAGACGAAAGTTGTTCAGCACCGAGGGAGACATCATGTGGTGAAACTTTTATTTTTCTCGGTGGACACTCCAAGGTAAGGTGAAGGCAAACTTCCTTTTTTTAAATGGAATGTCCTGTTTTTTATACCATAAATCGATAGAATATCAATTTCTGAGTATAACAGTGTTGACCTTCGTATGTCCTAAACGTGATAGTTAAAGAGATATCCAAAGAAGAAAGAAAATTATTTCGATAATATCACGTTAACTATTATATTTAGGATATATGGAGGTCAAGAAATTTTTACTCATAATTCGACAGTCTATCGATTCGTGATATAGAAAGTAGGTCTTTCCGTTTAAAAAAATGAAGATAACCTTGAAATCTCCTCTTTGCCTCCACCCACGCAGAAAATGTGTGTGTCACAATATGCCTTCCTCTGTACCGTGTAAGTTTTGTATACAACATTTTTTCATATTGTTACAAATAACGGAAATACAGTAAATCCTCTATAGACGCGACAGCCACGGGGGGATTTCGTCGCATCTATCGTACAGGGTAGCTATTTTTTATCTCCAAAGGCCGAGCCGAACGTAGAGAAGAACAGCGCGTGTAAAGTGATACCTATTCAACGACTATTCCCGTCTCTTTCTTTTCTAACGTTCATCGCCATTTGAACCACTATAGTTTAAATTCCATCGAAGGAAAACCATCGAATTGGAACGTTTGCGTCCGTCAGGAACAGACACAATTTTTATAGTTTTTTAATTATTTAAAGTAATTACTTGAGATTTCTTTAAGATTTACTTAATTTTATTTCTTGTCAAAAAAATTTAACGGATTTTATTGAAACACGGTGAACATTTCTCAAATGTTTGTTTCGCTTCGTCGTAAGAAGAGGTGGGCAATTATTTGACGAAACAAATATTTCAAATACTATTTAATATTTTAGATTTTATTTTGCTTAAAGAGAATAGTATTTTAAATAAGATATACAATTTCGAAAATAAAATATTTCTATTTGAACAATCTGAACCTCAAAATAAAATATTTCTATTTCAACAATTTGATCCACAAAATAAAATATTTCACTTTTCCCATTGTTATAAAACTCTGAGAAGCCGCACAAGCATACGGCTGACACTCATAAATGTATTGAATTCGAACAATTATTTTCAGCAATAATATATAAAATTGAAATTTAAAATAACGACAAAATAGAAATATTTTAAAATATTCTTCAAATAAAATACTATTTTTAAATACTATTTTCAAAAATTAATGCCTCAAATGAATTGTTTTATTTTCAAAAATTACTGCATCAAATAAAATATTTTATTTTCAAAGTTGTACACGTACTTTAAAATAAATAGGATTATTTATTATTTACTATTTGAAATACTATTTTCCCCAGCTCTGGTCTCAACCTAAACAGTTTCCCGGCCGCAAGCATTACACAACATTCTCTTTTTAGGCGATAGTTAACTTTTAGCGATCAGTTAACAACAAATAAAAGAAGAGATATGTGCCGTTGTAAAAATAAATATATATGTACAGTTGAAATCATATCGTGTTTGGTCTTTTTTTTAGTCAGAAAAATGCCACAAATTCACCACGTGAAAGTTTCATAAAAAATAAGTGATAATAACAGAGATTTTATTTTGCTATTACATTGTGATGACGCACGGCCGTTTGAACTGTGCCGGCGACTGTGACTCTCCGCGTCGCGTTAGTAGTGGTTCACACCGATATACCAAGCCGTGATCGGATTACTAAGTGAGGGTAGGGGAGGGGTATATTCTTGGTCGCATATATCGTGTAGAAATTATCGCGTCTATAGAGGATTTACTGTAGTTGTTCTCTATAAACAAGTACTAAATCGCTTATGGCAAAAAATGATTAGTTTAGAAGATATTTTGATTTTAATATACCTGTGTACAGGTGTGACCAACCCAAATGTCCAATTACGTAATTCAATTGTTTCCAAAATTTTAATTACAATATCATTTTAAGGATGTTCTGGAGGTATATAAAAACGCAATAAAATTTTTGAAAATTTGACAAGATATAATTCTTACTAAATTAATACAATTACCAAAGTTTGGGTTCGATCCACTGCACCGTTTAATATTTATAGCAACTTAAAGTTTGCACATTTTAACACGTCTTCTTATGGAGAATTCATAAAATTCCACTTCAAACCCTATTTAAACCTTGAAAAAACGGAACTAGAATCTCCATTTTTTTATATATATATAATAAAAATTATGTAATTAATTATGTTCAAATTATATTAGGATTCACTAAACAGTTACAGAGCAAAAAATTATAAACTGTTACAAAGCGTCAAATTTATCGTGTTGTCATCTCAATAGCATGGAAACGCGACAACAGTGTAGACCACTGAATATAGCTACTATATCATCGATGATTGCGCGCGACGTTTGAATACTTGCCGATCTTTTACATACACACAAAATTTACTCTTTTGAAGTAAAATAAAAAGAATTAAATTAATTTCAATATTACTATTATTATTATTTTTTATTTTTTTTTTTATTTTTTTTATTATCACGATAATGTCCGAACGATCACAACACTACCAACCCTTTCATGTATGTATGAAAATTAGCTATATGCGCAGTTGTATGCTTTCGAATAATGAAAATTTCGCTGCCGAATAATACAAATTACGCCTCGTAAACAAAAAAATAGGACTTTTGAGGGCGATAGCGTCCTAGATCGATCTTTTATCTAGCGTTTTTGACTACTGCAAAACCTCATTTTTGTATTATCGAGAAATGAGAACGCGAATCCCGCAGCGTCGCAATCTTGCAAAAAGGTGTCTACAGAGAATCCTCTATAAACGCAACAGCCTCGGGGGGATGTGGTTGCATTTATTGTAGACGAGTAACTATTTTGTGATTTTAAAAGGCCGAGCCGAACGTAGAGAAGGACAGTGCGTGTGAAGAGAGACCGCGCGAGGCCGAAGCGATACTCCGCGTCTCTTTCTTTCCCGTACGCTGTCCTTCCTTGCGTCCGAAACGTTCATCGTCGATTAAACCACTAAGTACAGTTGAAATTATATTGTGTTTGGTCTTATTTGAATCAGAAAAATACCACAAATATATTGGTGAAAGTTTCATTAAAAAATAAGCAATAATAAAAAAGATTGTACAGTAATGTCCACATTACTGTCCAACAGCCGTATTTTTTGTTGACAGTAATCTGGATCCTGGATCGTATTTTTGTTACTTCAAAGGCGATTCCGAACATAGAGAAGGATAGAATGAAATTCGAAGGAGAGTCCGAACATAGAGAAGGAAGAATGAAATTCAAAGGAGAAGCCAAAGTCTCCGAAGTCTCTTTCTTTCCAATACGCTGTCGTTCCTTGCGACCGAAACTTGAATCGTCGATTTAACCACTAAATACAATTCGAATTATATCGTGTTTGGTCTTATATTATTCAGAAAAATGCCAGAAATACGATAGTGAAATTTCATTAAAAAAATAATGAAAATTAAGGAAGTTGAAAATTTCGATTCATTCGAGTTAATGTGTGGTGTTTACACCGATATACCCGAGCCGAGATCAATCATCGCCGCCTTCGGCGCGGCGCGGCGTCGGTCGCCAGTGGAGTGAGAAGTCACTGGACATTGAACCTAGTATAAACAAAGGACAGTAATGCGGATTTCACTGTATATTGCTATTACATTGTGAGGACGCACGGGCTTTTGAACTGTGCCGACGACTGCGACTCTTGGCGTCGTGTTAGTAGTGGTTCACACTGATATATCCGAGCCGAGATCAGATTACACAGTAGAGGGGATATTTTAGTTGCGTTTATCGTGTACAGCCTTGTTGCGTTTATAGAGGATTTACTGTCCTCCCTTAAGAGCAATTGGGAACTATTAGACGTATAGCATCTCCAATAAAATGCGATAATCTACTGAAAAGATAGTCGTCTGCAACTTTTGTCCGCTACAAATGTCCGCTGCAAATGTAATCCAAAGTTTTCTCAGGTCTTCGTTCGATCTGTGGCAAGAAATTGGGAGCAAGGAACGATTACGGTCTTCTTGCTAGTCTTATCTAAAATACCTGGAAGTACGAACAAAGCCCGGCCCTAATGCGATCGATACACCGCGCAGGTGTGCGAATGACGTCTTGAAAGAGAATTAAGAGTCACAGACGAATATCAATTCAGCTTAAAATTTTAGCGGTCACGTTGCTGAACATTCACTGCACACCGAGGTCAAAGTTTAACGACCAAATTCTAATAAGGGACTGTCACACAGTGGGCCAGATCGACGCGCTAGCTGTTCACGCCTATTTCACCATTATTTCAAAACATAAAGATCACATTAAATAAGTCGTTGGATCCGTCTTAGCGTCAGCTATAACATTATTGAATAAAAAATATATAGTGATGAATAAATCATCAAGGTGACCACACAATTTTTTATTAAAGGAAAAAATTTTTCAAATTTTTTGTGTTGAGATTTGTAGAAGACTGTGTACTAATTACTTTATGTAGGAAATATTTTTTTTGTCACGCCACCGGAAATGTCTGAAAAATCGTGCGAATAATGAATAATAATTGAAAACTGGCTGTTCAGGGTTTCAAACAAGCGTAATTATTATTTTCTTATTGAAAGCATTACAAATATTCAAACAAGATTAAGTATTGTATTTTACAAAGTTACTGACTTTTGACGCGACGCTTTAAACTATCATAACTTCCGGAAGTGGACGAAAGTTGATGTGAACTTTACAGGATCTCTCGGAGGAGATGTTGCTGAAAATGTTCCATTTTATCAGAAAATACGAATTTACACGAATCTGTACTTTATCTCGTATCAAAGGTGACAACCTGACTATTTTCTTTAGTTCACTAAGAATTTTTTTTATAATAAATTATGAACAATAATTTTTAGTCCCTTACGCGTTCTCAACATTAATATACATTATTCATGAAAAATATTGGGAACATAATGTTCAGTAGGTTTTCCAAGACATCGTTATAAAGAAAAAGAATTTTTTCTTTTTTTTTTGAACGCTTATTGTAACGAGAGTTTTTCATAACTTTAATTAATATTATCGTTTTCGAATGTAATGGACATTTAAGAAACACTATACAGTAATGTCCACATAAACGCAACAGCCTCGGGGGGGAACGGTCGTATTTATCTCTGACGGGTCAGTATTTTTTGAGCTTCAAACGCCGAGCCGAACGTAAAGAAGGACAACGCGTGTAAAAAGAGTCCGCGCGAGGCTGAAGCGACTGCGGCTCTCCGCGTCTCTCTCTTTCCCATACGCTGTCCTTCCTTCGTTTCCGAAACGTTCACTGTCGATTAAACCATAAATACAATTGAAATTACAGTAAAGTCGGGTTTACTGTCCAGAGTCGACACCGGGTTCTAAGTCCAGTGCCTACTCATTCTACTGGCGGCGATGATTGATCTCGGCTCGGGTATATCGGTGTAAACACCACACACTGACTCGAAAGAATCGAAATGTTCAACTTTCTTAATTTTCATTATTTTTTTACTGAAATTTCACTATCGTATTTCTGGCATTTTTCTGATTAATATAAGACCAAACACGATATAATTCCAATTGTATTTACAGTAAACTTGCGATTCCTGTCAAACAGCCTGTGTTCTGCACGGACAGTGATCGCGTACCGAATTACTTTTTTGTGACTGCTTCTACCGCACCGACCGCGCCGAAAGTTCAAACGAAAGCCGAACGTAGACAAGGACAGTGGAGTGGATAGGCACGTGACTGTGATCGCGTACCTGATCGCTGACAATGAACGCGACTTTACTGTAGTGGTTAAATCGACGATTCAAGTTTCAGTCGCAAGGAAGGACAGCGTATTGGAAAGAAAGAGACACTCATTCTGTCCTTCTCTATGTTCGGCTTCTCCTTTGAATTTCATTCTGACCTTCTCTATGATCGGACTCTCCTTTGAAGTAACAAAAATACGATCACAACACCAGGATTACTGTCCAACAAAAGTACGGCTGTTGGACAGTAAACCCGACTTAACTGTATATCGTGTTGGGTCTTGTTTTAATCAGAAAAATGCCAGAAATAAACCAGTAAAAGCCCATAACAAAATAATGAAAATTAAGAAGTTTGAACATTCGATTCATGGTGCCAATGTAGTGGTATTCACTACGGCGCGACGCGGCGTTGGCCGGCAGTGGAGTGAGTAGCCACTGGATAGCGTTTGCGTAGACGATCCCAGATAGAATTTGAAAATTTACTGCATACAGTAATTCAGAAAATGATACGACGAGGGGTTAAAATTTTTGTGCCTCTTCGAAACGTGGTTAGTAAAATTGTTAATTGTAAGAAAACACCGGTTTGTTTTATATTTTAAACACTTCTCAGTGGAGAACCTATTAAAAGTGACTGATGTGTATACAGGGTGGGGCAATAACTATGTCCACTTTGAATATTGAAGTTATTTGTAATAATATGAAAAAAAATGTTGTATACAGTAATTCTTCAATCGGTGTCCGGGCTCGCCTGTGCAATCGCAGTCCAGTGCCTACCCACACCACTGCCGGCAATGATTGATCTCGGTTCGGACGTCTCGGTGTGAACACCTCTACATTGACACCATGAATCGAATGTTCAAACTTCTTAATTTTCATTATTTTTTTGTGGGACTTTCCGTTGCTTGTGTCTGGCATTTTTCTGATTAAAAGCAGACCAAACACGGTATCATTTCAATTGTATTTAGTGGTTTAATCGACGGTGAAAGTTTCGGTCGCAACGAATAACAGCGTATGGGACATTCTTTGAAATGTAAATAAAAAAATGATGAGAAATAAACAATTCTATCATTGTCATTATTTTGGGAGAACTCGCGAGCCGTAGACGCAGTCATAACAAAAATAGTGTCTCTACACCATCGCCGTCCGTGCAGACCACGGCTTTTGGACACCGATTGAAGAATTACTGTATCGTGTTTAGTCTCGTTTCAATCAGAAAAATCCCACAAATTCACCACGTGAAAGTTTCATAAGAAATAAGTGATAATAAAAGAGATTTCATTTTGCTGTTATGTACATTGTGATGACGCACGGACCTTTGAACTGTGCCGACGACTGCGACTCTCTTCGTCGCATTAGTAGTGGTTCACACCGATATACCCGAGCAGAGATCAGATTACTAGATGGAGGGGATAATTTTTGTTGCGTTTATTTGGTACGGCCATGTTGCGTTTATGTGGACATTACTGTCCATTCATTAAAAATCGAAATGAGGACTTTGATGTTTTAGCCCACGAACAGCTAGCGCGTCGTTTGTTAATGAGTTAATAACGAAAAACACGGATCAATCAGAGTGCAACCTAGACGCGTGTTAGCACAGTCACGAAAACCCTGTTTTTTGGACAAAATTCAATAACTTTTGTTCCGTTTATGATAGAGACATGAAACAAAGTGGGTTTTTTTATTTATATTGAAAGCAATCTCAACATGATATTATTATAAATATAGTAATTTATTTAAACATTGGAAAACGATATTTATAAACGAAATTTTGTTTTATTGCTGGTTTTCGGTAGATGAATTTTTAGTTCAGTTCTTCCGAAACTGAAACTTCGTTTTAAACTCTTATAACATTCGCCTCCTTGACGCACATACACTCTTTCTCTACTATGCCTGCCGCAACTAACTAAAAGTAGGACTATTCGCTCTGGTCTAAACATTAAGTAAATAGTATTTACAATTTTTAAGTATCATTATTAATATATAAGTATACCATTAATATATAAATATAATAGAAATTATTGATATAAAGAAAAGTTCTTGCTCCATATTTTGTTAAATAACTCTGTTTTTCGCAAGATTTCGCAATTACGATTTACATAACATCAAAATAACGCCAAAAAATCCCAGAAGTGTTTTGAGGTGTTTTTTTTAAATCCTCTACTAAAGATTAGGGATACCAATACAAATTAATGGTTTCATTTCAGGTTAATTATTAAATAGCGCATAAGTATTACAAAATTTTGAAGACGAATTATAATTAGCCAACCCTTAGTTATCATTTTATAAAAAGATTATTTCTTATAAACGTCTTTTGTTCATAACACAACGTAAACAAGTTACACTATGAACTGATGTACTATTTCATCTTCCAAATTTTCGCTTACAAATTCGCATATAATTAATTTCTTACTGAATTTTTTGAATTTTTTTTCAAAAAATGATTTAATTGGACATTTTGACAAAGTATCAACATAGTTTTCAATCGATACGAAGCAGTGACTGTTCCGTTTTTTGTCAATGGCTCGTGACACTGCGCGCCGGGCCGATTGCGCTAACACGCGTCTAGGTCGCGCTCTGATTGGTCCGTGTTTTTCGTTAATAACTTCTCAACAAATCCGCGGACGCCATTTCTGCAAAGGAAAATGTTGCTTCGAATGATCTCGGGAACCTTCCATTTCCGGATGTTGAAGGAATTTTGAGACACCCTGTATATCGACCAATTAAAAGGGGTTAACCTTAACATTCATAACATTCTTAACCTTGTGTCATTTTTAGGCGAAGTGGATTCATTGAGGAATATCGAAACACAAAGTTGGATCTCGAGCGAGCTGTAGAACTCTCAACTGAAAAATTGTGAAACTTTTCAACATATTCGCTCCGCCATTTAATACGAGGGTGGACGTCTGAACGGGGTGCCGCGGGTAACGTCCAAGTTTCGAACTTGTTTAAAGTTCAGCTGCGGTCCTATCAATTGCACAAAAACTTTCTTTCCGCCTCTCCTTTCTTTTTCTGATTTTTGATATCCAGGGTTCACCGCCAGAAACTTTCCTCCGTGTCGCCCTTTTTATATCGACAGTTGTGTCTCGTATTTCGTTTTAGTTTATATACAGGGTGACCCAAAAATGTTGTACTTTCTTGGGAGGGTTGATTCCTCAAGCGATTCGTAACCTTTCCCTTTGCGTAAATGTTCTCCGCGGCTTCGTTAAGGAAGAAATAGGTGTTTCGGTTAGTAATATCGATTTTGCTAAGAGATGATGTTACTAATACATTTGTTGGTCTGGATTAATCTGAGCTGTGCTAATTCAAATACATTATAATTGAATTATTATATATATAATTGATTTACATTGTATTTCAATTATATAATGATTCAACTACGACGTAACTGAATTACATAATTCAAACATTTCAAATAATTCAATTACTAATTATTTTAATAAATATTACGTCTTTCTTTTTGAATGAAATAAAATTTGATTCGTTTGTAATCAATATGCAAGCATTAAAATAAATGTAGCCATACAAAAAATATAAATTTTCTTTTCTCTTAACAATAAACCTACTGACCTTCAAAAGTGACTGATGTGTATAGTATTATAAAAATAGCAAGGTGAATTCATTTATATTTTGTGCGATTTAATTAATAAACACCCATGAAAACACCTTCACAATTTCAATAAATGCCAAAAGAAATTGTAAAATGGGTTATTCAACCCCTCGTGGTAGGTGTAGCGTTAACACTGAACTTTTTGACTCCAATATGAATTATAGAAAAAATCGTACAAAATATAAATAAATTTAATCTTGTCATTTTTATAATACTATACACATCACTCACTTTCGATGGTCGGTAGCTTTAGCGTTAACTAAGTATAAAGAAAATGAAGAAAATAAAGACACATGGTTAGTATTATTGTTTATTGTACGAATACAACAGTTTCTTTTATAATTTAAAAGAACACTTCTCAATGGAGAGCCCTGTGTTTCAAACTTGTGGGCAATTGAGAAAACAATATCTTCAGAGTGTTTAGCAAATCACTGGAATAGGCAACTCGAGTGATTAATGACAGCACAGCAGAACACCCGGCCGTTCTTCACATTTTTTTTTTTCATTCAGTCGATCCATCGATCGATCGATCCAAGACAATGAAAGCCCACGAAATGTACTTTTACAAGTCCCCTTTGTATCGGATACTTAGACCCGAGTGATTAATTTGCGAGAACCCTCTGAATAATGATGAATGTAGCGGCGTCTATATTCGCGCACTCGTTCGTTCGGGAGAAGATTACTTTCCCCTAGCGCAGGGGAAAAAAGGCAAAGAGTTAACTGACTGATCTCGCTGGTACTATTTGAAAGTTAAATCGTGTTCAACTTGCAAATCGTTCGTTTCGGCTCTATCAGGGATGCGCTGGCGACCGTTGATTACTCTGCGCCACCCTCCGAGTGAATCTTAATCGGAACAGAGCTCGATCAGCAAACCTAATATTTTTCGGATCAATCATACGATTCGTACTTTTAATCCTAGAGAATATTCGACGCCTACACGTCCAATTCTTTCGGCTGACATTCGCATGGTTTTGAATACAGTGGAACCTCGATTATCCGAACCTGGCTAGGATCGAGGTGGTTCGGAAAATCGAACTGTTCCGGATAATCCAACAGTTTTAAAATTACTTGTTAGTAGACAGCGGATTTTGCATCTTTATGAAAAATAAAAATTTTCTGCCGAAATTGCAACACACTGGAATGAAATAGAAAATTATTTTCTATCCTAACATGTTTAATAAATAAGATGAGATGCCCTAAGTGTGGACAAGCCAAAAGTGACGCCTAAATCTGGACAATTGAATTTTTGTAGTAAAACCAATAATTAAGAGATTAGATAAATATTTTATACAGGGTGCGGCACCTAAAACAGGTCACCTGAATAAGTCGCTTGCTTTTAAAGATAGAAAAAAAAGGATCAAACCAAACTTACTTGATATCGAGGGGCTCGTAATCTGATGACATTCATTTTTTTATAGGTGGAGACGTCAAGGAGATACGAAGGTCAACTCTGTTTTTTTAAATGGAACGGTATGGTTTTTTATTTACATTCTGATAGTGTATTTCAAGACGAATACAATGACCTATTACGAAGGTCATTCAAGGTCACGCAAGGTCAACTGCAATAGAAAATAAAATGTCTCAAAGCACTCTTCGAACGCTACGACGATTTACATGTAACATGTTATGTACGTATTCGCTGCTACTTCAAGTGTTCAAAATGTCGACCTTGAACACCGAGACATAATCTAAAACGTTGCAATACCGATGATACTGCCTGACAAATTTCAGTTGTATTTATTACAGAGCAAGCTCTTTCTATACGTTCTTGCATATCAACTGTGGTTGTTGGTTTTTCGCGGTACACTTGTTCCTTCAATTTTCCCCACAAATAAAAATCTAGCGGTGTCAGGTCTGGGAAACGCGCTGGCCATTTATTACTTCCTGATCGACCAATCCAACGATCTTCAAATGTCCTGTTCGGTAATTCTGTAACATTTCGAGCTGAACGAGCAGGACATCCATCTTGTTGGAACCACATGGACTGTCGCATGTCCAGTGAAATGTCCTCTAACAATTCTGGCAAAACGTCTTTTAAGATTCTCTCGTATTTATGACTATTTAGCGTGCCATCGATGAAATATGGACCAATTATTTTATTACGAAGAAGGCCGCACCAGACGTTGACAGACCACGGTCTCTGCTTGTCCACTTCTCGTAGCCATCGTGGATTATCTACCGACCAGTAATGCATGTTGCGACAGTTAACTTGTCCGTGGTTTGTAAATGTGGCCTCATCCGTAAACAAAATTTTATTCAAGAACATTTGATCGTCTTGCAGTTTCGATAGGCCCCATTCGCAAAACTGTAAACGTTATTGAAAATCATTTTCACTTAATTGTTGATGCAGCGAAATGTGGAATGGGTGAAATTTGTTAACTTTAAGTATTCGCAAAAGACTTCGTCGACCGATGCCACTCTCGCGTTCAAGTTGCCTCGTACCAACATGTGGATTTTGTATTACACTTGCTACAATGTTTATCGTGTTTCCATCGTCAGTTGCTTTTTTGACTCGAGTGCGTTTTTTCTTATCCACATTTCCAGTTTCTCGAAACTTTTTTATAATGTTTGCAAAGACAGAAAGCGAAGGACTATTACGATCGGTAAATCTTTCACCGTACACGCGTACCGCTTTCCTCATAATTCTATGACATTCACCATAAATGATAACCATTTCCACTTTCTCTGCTATCGTGTAACGCATTCTTGAAAATTGAACACTCGGATTGAATATTTCGAAGCCGTACTCTAGTCGGTAGTCAAACTACTAATAACATTTCTGAATTCAGGTAAGCATACAATGCGATGGTATGTTTATTTATGTTCTGCGACCCTTACCAATACTTAGAAGAGCAGTATGCCAACAACCAGAGAAGACACAAAAGTATTTGAAGAGTGCTTTGAGACATTTTATTTTCTATCGCAGTTGACCTTGCGTGACCTTGAATGACCTTCATAATAGGTCATTGTATTCGTCTTGAAATACACTATCAGAATGTAAATAAAAAACCATACCATTCCATTTAAAAAAACAGAGTTGACCTTCGTATCTCCTTGACGTCTCCACCTATAAAGAAATTAATGACATCAGATTACGAGCCCCTCGATATCAAGTAAGTTTGATCTGATCCTTTTTTTTCTATCTTCAAAAGCAAGCGATTTATTCAGGTGACCTGTTTTAGGTGCCGCACCCTGTATTTTCTGAAGCCTTAGCTACAAGTAGGTGTGAATATTATTTGATTAAGACATCAATTGAAATTAAAAATAAATTCAAAGTTTATCGGGAAACAGTATACAAAATAGTCTATTTTCATGTGCATCATGCGAATCATGTGCATTTATAATAAAACTGTTAATGCTTCTGGCGCAAGGGTTCGATCATTTTTTACGTAATCTACAAAGCAATTTTGCAAATTACCAAAGTAATACCGACGTTTCGATCTACATCTGGATAATCTTCAAGGGTTACTAGAATTGCGTGTGTAGAAATTATTTTTTAAACAAATTAAGAATATTTTGAAATTTAAGAATACATAACAGAGATAGGGAACAATGCTGGCATTAAAACTACTCGCTAGCTTTGTGATGAAAATTAATGAATTCGACGTGAAACTGTATTACTTATTGAATGCATGCCGGCAGTGCTGGGGAAAATAGTATTTTAAAAAGTAAATAGTAGATAATCCTATTTATTTTAAAGTATGTGTACAACTTTGAAAACAAAATATTTTATTGGAATTTATATCAATTTTCTCCTCTTTTTAGGAATTTACGTTCTACAAAAAAGTTTTAATCACTGAAACCGGAAAATAAATCGTAGGGCAAGGGGTTAAGTCGATGTCACTGATTCTTTTATCTTTATGGATCATATGACATTTAAGAATATACTGTAATAAGTTTTACATGTTACCTATAACTATTAGACTGGTAAGAAATTTCGGTATTTTAAGGTGAAATAAAACTGATTTTCTTTATTCAAACGATGAACTTTAATCAATAAAATATTTTTTTATTTATTCTTTTTTGCAAAAGATCATCGAACAAAAGGGAAAATATCTTATTCATTAAACTTCATTGTTTGAATAAAAAAAAATTGGGCTCTATTTCACATTAAAATACCGAAATTACTTTCTTGCCAACCAAATAAAATATTGTTGTAGATGTCCACATGTGTCAATTGGTGCAAGTTGTTACTGTGACTCGGAGCACATTGAATATAATTCTTGTTCTGTTTTAGTTTCAAAAAAGCATTATATAGTTAGTATTTTCTTTAAAAAGAAATAAACAATCGCGAGAAACTTTAATATCTGTCTGATGACTTTGCTCAGATTTATCAAAGAACTAAAAGATAGACAAGAGGCTCCAATACGATACAGAAAAAAAGAGACTTGTTTGTATTGAGCATGAAGAAAAGATTATAGATTTTTTCACAAGCCAGAAAATTAGCGTTCGGACGTGCAAGATAATTTAACTTGAGAAATGATTAGATTAGGAGTTATTTTAGTTTAAATATTGCTAAAAAAATACATTCCTTCCTATCGAGCAATGCAGCCAAAGCGTAAACTTTATTCTGTCCCCAAGATTTTCTTTGTAATATTTATATCATAATAACGTATTAGGAAAAATTTGAAAAAATTGCATTCGGTCGGAACTTAAATTGTAAAGAGCAGTTTTCACTATTTTTGCCAGAATTTCTAACCGAATGCAATTTGTCGAAAATTTTCATTACATTTTACCTACTGAACTAATCCTTTTAGTTTTACAGTAAAACTGAAGTCGTTTGGTCCATTTAATATTAAAGAGTTATCCGATTTAATCGTGTGCGTGCGCGCGCGTGTGTGTAAGAGACGTTCCATTTAAAGAGGCGCAGAGGCTGTAATTTTTTCAAATCGGTTTTTGAAATTGTCGCTGTGGAGAGGCCCCTTAAGGGAAATACGTCTTGTTCACTTCAGTGGGGAATAATTTCGAGGTGGATCGTAATGCTTTTGTAATAAAGAGGAGCGACCCTCCAGGGTGACAAATTTACTTAGCCCGATTAAATGTATCGCCCACTTGAAGTGAAATGGTTGCAGAGAATGACAGAAACGATGACATGAGTGGAAAATATGGAAAAGGGAGAGCAAGAATTGACGGCGCCAAGTCGCGCGGTGCGGTGGCGCATTAATATTTGCGCGGTTCACTTAACACGGTACACACTAACCGTGCTGAAATGTCTCTCTTTCATCTTTCGCTCGAAACGCGTTCCATGGTTGTGGTTCATTTCGATTTTTCTCGCTGTTTGGGGACACTTGGAGAATTCAGAATAAATAATTTCCTATTTATAGTATTAATTATTATTACAGTGAACCGAATTAATATTCGGACGCTCTAAAAAAAGACGATAACTTTTTTAATATTGTACTATACGATTTCAACCGTTTTTGGGAAGCTAGAGCTATCAGTTTAATACAGGATGTGAAAAGAAATTTTTTCAAAAATTACAATTGATAGGAATTGGAAAAAAAATACAAGTTGCATTTCACAACTTTTTTATGTGGGCCTATATTGAAAATTTAAAAATTACTTTTTGTAGATCTGTGTTAATTGTATGCACTGTGAAAGTTTCTGCGAAATCGGTTGATGCGGGAGAAAACGAAAGGCATCGATAGATGTAAGAATCCTTAGATTTATTGCAGTTAGAGGCCAAAAATCGTGAAATTCTGCAATGTGGCCATCTTTAAACGTTTGCAGCCCATTGCAACGGCGACCGATTTTGACGAAATTTTCAGAATATGTTTAATTGACAAGGATCTGCAAAACGGATTTTTTAAATTTTCAATATAGGCCCACATAAAAAAGTTGTAAAATAGAATTATTAGTACTTTTTCTACAATTCTGATCAATTGTAATTTTTGAAAAAATTTCATTTCACATCCTATAGTAAACTAATTTCACTAGCTTCCCAAAAAAGTTCAAGTCGTATAGTACAATATTTAAAAAGTTATTGTTTTTTTAAAGCGTCTCATTAGTAATCAAGTCGTAAAGTACAATATTAAAAAAGTTATTGTTTTTTGTATATCGGTTCCTACTCACTATATATCATTTCCTAATTGTTATAACAATTTTCTCGATCGAGCCCACTGCGTGAAGCGTTCACTTCAAATAATTTTAATTTCGTCAATTTTCAAATGTCCATCTTTTTAAAAACAGGTCCGTGATATCTTCATTCTTTTCAAATGATTAAAAAGTTCCCTAGTATGAAAACATTTGTTTGAAACAATTTCAAAATAAATGGTGAAGAAAACATGTTTTTCAAATGACAACATTAAGCTCTTAAAAACTCATTTTCATCGAATTGTTATTTCTAGTCTTATAATTCAATGAAAAAAGGGTGACACTTTCTTTATACGTCTGTAAAATCAACAATTTCTAAGATATCGCTCAGTGAGATTTTTTATTAATTGGAACAATTCTGGGGGAGCCGTTTTAGGTTTTTTTCAAAAATTTTTCGTGAAGAGTAAATAAGAGCCACCCTAGTCCAGAGCCTGACGTAAGAGTGGGGTCTCGAAGATGCCTCTGCACCCTATTGCCATCACCTTAAACGATCCTGAAAACGGTAAAAATACGGTAAAAATACGGTAAGAATAACGAATACAGTAAAAATAAATCTTTAAAGTGTCAAACAGAATCGACTTTGTAAAAGTATCGACTTTGAGCGTAATTCATAAATCGAACAATTCCACAGTATCTGAAAATAATAGGCTTTTAGCGTTTGCGAATCTTTCGCTGTACATATCACCATTAAATACTCCGTTCGCCTCCCTGGGAGATCGCTCTGATTACTGCATTGTTCAGCGGTCTCGGGGGACCAGGGGCACGGAAATGAACACTACGTTTTAACATTCAGCGCGCGAGGCGCGAAATTTAACCTAAAATTCACAGAATGTAAATGATAACGGTCCCTTCGTAACGAGTCGCCGCAATTTAATTTCTCGACGCGTCGCATTACACACGCACGCTGCGCGAACAGACTGCAGTGATGCGTTCCATGACGCATTTGTGGCAACCTTAATGGCGCAAATTTCACTGGAAAATTACGCAATTAAATGAAGGTGTGAATCGTTATTATTAATACATCGTAATATTTATTACGCCGCGCGCGAACACGGCTGAGAACAATAATGTTTAAAACGCTCCATGGTAAGTGTTGCAACTAGTGATTGGATCAAGTACGTACTAATTGGAAGTGTTGAGTACTTGAAGCTGTTTCTGCTGTTTATTAATTGATGTCGGAACTAATGATACTTATATGTAATTTGGGATGGTGTACATCAGGTTTGAGCAACTTGTGGCTCGCAAACAAATCCTCTCCCTGCTTCTGGATACTCTCCCTGCCATTGGGTACTCTCCCTACTCCTGGATCGTCCCCCTACTCTTGGGTACTCTCCCTACTCCTGGGCCTTCTCCCTACTCTCCTGGGCCTTCTCTTTACTCTCCTGGGTCTTCTCCCTACTCTCCTGGGCCTTCTCTCTACTCTCCTGGGTCTTCTCCATACTCCTGGATCCTCTCCCTACTCCTGGCTCATCTCCCTACTCCTGGATACTCTCCCTGCTACTGGGTCCTTTCCCTAC
>CM052191.1:2152916-2166989 GCA_028455805.1 Lasioglossum figueresi | reverse complement strand
AACAGTATAACTTTTTTATGATCGCACCAAACGACCTGACTTTCTTTTAGCAATTAGAAGAATTGATTTACTAAATGACATGCAAAAAAGATTCTGAAAAAAATGCAATTGCTAAGAAATACATGAGAAAGTAAAAGAGGCACCATTTATAACTTTTTTATTAGAGCCTGTAATGAAAATTTAAAATACGCGTTTTGTAGATGTATATGTTAGTTATACATATGCTGAAAATTTCATCGAAATCGATTAACTCAGAAAAAAACGACACGCATCGAAAGATGTAAGAATCTGTGAATTTTACGCAGAAACTGATCAAAAGTCGCGAAAAACTATGATTTTCAACACATTTAGCCACTTGTAGCTCTTGGGTATGTTAATTGATTTTAACGAAATTTTCAGCATAAGTATAAATAACATAGATCTACAAAACATATATTTTAAATTTTCATTAAGGGTCCAAATAAAAAAGTTTTAAAAAATAGTATTTTTTATTTGTTCACGCAACCTTGTGAATTGTAATTTTTTGAAAATCTTTTTTGAAGATCATTTAGTAAACCGATGCTTCTAATTTCTCACAAAACATCAGGTCGTTTGATACAATTATGAAAAAGTTATACCGTTCTAAAGTGCGTTCAAATACTTTCGTGATTCACTGTATGCATGCGTTAATACCGTGGGATATTTGTACTTGCCTTTCGAACGCGAGGTAAAGTATAAAATCTCTGTCGTTCGAGTAATTACGGTGCAGTATTCCTTTAAGTATCATGATACTGCAAATATTGCAACGGTATAGTACTTGTTTATGATTAAACATTACGTTTCATTTTATGCTGGAAATTATTAGCACATTTCCGTTGGGAAATGAGAAATCTCATTTTTATGCGAGTTCGCGTTTCCAGCAGGAAATGAGGAGTTTCGTGCCCAAGCACATGCGAAATGTACTTGACAATTGCGAATTAACTTCTATTGTACGAGATAACAGTACAATATGTAAAATTAGCTTTGTCGAAGAATGAATGAATATTTCAGTATTATTTACCACATTTTTGGAGAGGTTTCAACGTTATAATTTCCAGACTGCGGATGTTTATGCGAAATAAAAATTTTCTGCATCAACATTAAAAACAACACAGGCAAAGGAAAAAGTGTTTTCCGTCTTTAATAATTTTAGTAAGTTGAAATCAATACAGTGATGTATCTAACTTCTCTTCGCCCCTAATCTTTTTTAAATTGGACTTACCCATTTTTATAATAAATGCACAAAGTCCAGTTTATTAGTTACTTACACAATACTTCATTTCTCTTCGGAATTGTTCAACTTCGAAATATATAATTTTGTTTGAAAGAAATAATAATAATTCAGTATTATTTACCACATTTTTGGAGAGGCTACAAGGCTATAATTACCAGACTGCGGATGTTTATGCGAAATAAAAATTTTCTGCATCAACATTAAAAAAAACACAGGCAAAGGAAAAAGTGTTTTCCTTCTTTAATAATTTTAGTAAGTTGAAATCAATACAGTGATGTTTCTAAATTCTCTTCGCCCCTAATCTTTTTTAAATTGCACTTACCCATTTTTATAATAAATGCACAAAGTCCAGTTTATTAGTTACTTACACAATACTTCATTTCTGTTCGGAATTGTTCAACTTCGAAATATATAATTTTGTTTGAAAGAAATAATAATAATTCAGTATTATTTACCACATTTTTGGAGAGGCTTCAACGTTATAATTACCAGACTGCGGATGTTTATGCGAAATAAAAATTTTCTGCATCAACGTTAAAAAAACACAGGCAAAGGAAAAAGTGTTTTCCGTCTTTAATAATTTTAGTAAGTTGAAATCAATACAGTGATGTTTCTAACTTCTCTTCGCCCCTAATCTTTTTTAAATTGGACTTACCCATTTTTATAATAAATGCACAAAGTCCAGTTTATTAGTTACTTACACAATACTTCATTTCTCTTCGGAATTGTTCAATTTCGAAATACATAATTTTGTTTGAAAGAAATAATAATAATTCAGTATTATTTACCACATTTTTAGAGAGGCCACAAGGTTATAATTACCAGACTGCGGATGTTTATGCGAAATAAAAATTTTATGCATTAACATAAAAAAAAACACAGGCAAAGGAAAAAGTGTTTTCCTTCTTTAATAATTTTAGTAAGTTGAAATCAATACAGTGATGTTTCTAAACTCTCTTCGCCCCTAATCTTTTTTAAATTGGACTTACCCATTTTTATAATAAATGCACAAAGTCCAGTTTATTAGTTACTTACACAACACTTCATTTCTCTTCGGAATTGTTCAACTTCGAAATATATAATTTTGTTTGAAAGAAATAATAAAAATTAAGTATTATTTACCACATTTTTGGAGAGGCCACAAGGTTATAATTACCAGACTGCGGATGTTTATGCGAAATAAAAATTTTTTGCATCAACATTAAAAAAAACAAAGGCAAAAGAAAAAGTTTTTTCCTTCTTTAATAATTTTAGTAAGTTGAAATCAATACAGTGTTGTATCTAAATTCTCTTCGCCCCTAATATTTTTTAAATTGGACTTACACATTTTTATAATAAATGCACAAAGTCCAGTTTATTAGTTACTTACACAATACTTCATTTCTCTTCGGAATTGTTCAACTTCGAAATATATAATTTTGTTTGAAGGAAATAATAATAATTCAGTATTATTTACATTTTTGGAGAGGCTACATGGTTATAATTACTTACACAATGCTTCATTTCTTTTCGGAATTGTTCAACTTCGCAATATATGATATAATTTTGTTTGAAAGAAATGATAATAATTTCTTGAACACATCTAATTATGAGAGTAAAGAAAATTAATCTCATAACGAGCTACTCTAAGTGAATGTTGAGTATAATCAATGCGTATTTATATATAAATTATGTTAACACAGCGTAGGCCATGAATACTCGTCTTAAGTTTTGTTTTTCATATTCTACGGTTTGTTTTGTCGTTGTTCAGATCGTTTTGATGTATGGTCCTGTTATATTATACAATTATATTTGTTTATTGCATTTCGTATTTCGTGTATTCTCCATTTAATTTATACATAACTGACAGTGAAGATTTAAACATAGCGGATTTTATGCATTTATAACCAAAGTGGACGAGTGAAAAATAAAACTGCAAGCACGTTAAATGAATTTAAATTTGTTACATTATTTCTCATATGCAAAAATTATTGAAAGAAGAAAATCATTGTTATCTACTTTTCATTTCTTACAATCGAATTGGAACAATTTCTTCCATTTCCGACCTTGTGCGATCTTAGAGGTCATTATGTCGTATAGAAATTAATTTGTTCCGACACACGCTTTCATACTATATAAAAAATACATAGTACAACTAATGCAAATAATGCAGATAAAACAGATACAGACACTACACCATTGCCTGGAAAAAGAGTATAACATTTTCCTCTTCCCCCAACTATTATCAAACGACGAAAACCGATGGAAAAGGTCATAAATAACGATGATTGTATAACTAATTAAATAAATTCTTCTAATTAATCCCTGGTCGTATTTTGACGAGCCAGACTCGCGATGAAGGTTTTTAACAAAGTCTAACAAATATGAATGTTACGCGTTTCATTTTAGATGAAATAAAATATGATTCGTTTGCAAGCAATATTTAAGCATTCAAATAAATGTAGCCGTACAAGAAATATAAATTTTCTCTTCTCTTCTACATCTTACGGGATAAAGACGTTCTAATCGCTGTAACTGTAAAAGAAAAGTTACGGCAGGTGGTTAAGATGGCATAACTCATTCGTTGATACAAAATCCTATCGAAACAATTTTGCGATCAACCAATATTATCCATCCGAATATTTCGTTCGAAATAAGTACATATATTTTTTTCCCCGAATGTGAGCCGATTTCGCTTACGAATGCGTTCGAACAATGTCCACATGGTGACATTCCGATTCTATATCGACCAATTAAAACAAAAAAAAAAAAGGAAAAAAACGAGCACCAGGAAAGTCGGGCGACGCGTTTGTTATCGCCAAAATTAATGAAACGGAAAATTGCTCTCCGGCGCCGAATGTATCACTATAGGCGCATGGAACCGTGTCTCCCATTTAATTCTGGACGTCGGGCGTCGACAGGAAAATTCGCGCGCGAGCCTCCGCACGCTGATTACGAGCCTTTCAAATTCATGCCTCAGAAGCAAAAGTTTCTGGTAGGTACACACTCTCGTTCGATATACGGGTCAGCCGGTCGTCGACATTCCGGAACATTAATTTCAGAAGTGTTTCTATTCACGCCCTTGTAGGGGTTCATTGGCCCGTAAGGGGTTTTTTCAAAGGGCGCTGGCTGGCTCGCGCGAGAAGGGAAACCTCTTTGAAACTGGCACTAGGCCACCGTTTAATATTAATAGCAGCATTTACGGCTCCGTATGAACGACATTTAACTAACGAGAACGCCTAGATTCGGTCATCGTACTTCTCCACGTCCTTCTTTCCTCTCTCTTTCTCTCTTTCCCTCTCTCACTCTCTCTTTCTCCCTCTCTCCTTTTCACATTACATGATATTGATCAGGCACATGCCAGTTGACTCTCAAAACTCTCGTCAGATATGGGAAGATATAAACGAATTAGGATCACAGCTGGCCGGCCGATCAATAGTTTCGAGTACCAAGTACAGTAAAGGCGCGTTATTTTGCGAATGGCTGTATTCCGCGCGGAAAAATATCGTGTAGGGACACTATTTTCGACTGCTTTTACTTTACCGGACTCAAATATTTGTGCCTTTCTCCCATAAATTATTATGTATTTGGTATGTAATCCGGTAGATTTGTACCCGGGGCGGCTGCAGTCGAGATTTTGATCCGGTAGGATCAATGGTTCAGGACTTATGCTTGCTTAAAGTTGAGCCTTAATCAGTGTTTTTGACAGGTAAGGGCGCCGCCATATTGGTTTGTAGCGGCTTATAATATAGAGCGGGTATTGCGATTGTTGTTTGAATTTTGGAAGACATAGCCACGATGTTGCGTTTCAACTGGTCTGGGTTAGGTTTTTGTAAATATTTTCCACGATATTTCTTCTCAAACATTTTCTGAGATATTTTCTCTATGTTAGCGATATTACTATGTACCCGTGCTGCCATCTAGCGGTTCTGCTCGGTAAGCGACGCGCGATCGTCACTACCCTACCTGTCAAAAACACTGAATAATGCTCAAATTTAAGCAAGCATAAATCCTGAACCATTGATTCTACACCATCAAAAATTCGGCTGTAGTCGCCCCGGGTACAAATCTACTGGACTACATACCACAAACATTATAATTTATTGGAGAAAGGCACAAATTTTGAGTCCGGTAAGGTAAAGTTTACGCGCCGAGAGTACAAAGGAAGCCGAACATAGGAAAGGACAGCACGTAAACTGTCATCGCCAATTAAACCACTAAATACAGTTGAAATTATATGGCTTTTAGTGTCATTTTAATGAGAAAAATGCCACAAATAAGTTGGCGAAATTCCTATAAAAAAGTAATGAGAAATAAAGAAGTTTTGTAATTCGATTAGTAGTGGTTCGCACCGATATACCCGAGCTGAGATCAGATTACGCGGCATGTTTACATTGCTCGAAGACCCAGGCACTTGACAAATTCTGGGTAGGCGATTGCTGAGAAATAACGCGACTTTACTGTATTATCGTAAACTGTGAATTGTTACTCGAATTGAGGGCAATACAGTTACCCTCTCGCTGCCAGTATCGGATTAGTCAATTGACTGGTCCGTGTCGGAATTGTGGGGGAACAGCTTCGTAGAAGTGGAAGGGTAGAGTGGGAGTTTAGATTTAATCTTACAGGTTTGGTGCGCCATGTGGTGAATAAAAATGTTGGAAGTATGCAATGGTGTCCCATAAATCATACACAAAAGTTACTCATCGAAGTAGAATATATTACAATTTTAAATATAATACATTGTTAACGTTCGTAAGGTAATGTGGGGTCTCGGAGACCTCAGCTTCAAATTTTTGAAAAGAATTTATATATCGATCAAATTAAATCTGTTTGTTTACTTTCTATCCTGTATTATTCTGTATCGAAAATTGATTAAAAACGAGGCTATTTATGAAATTCATTTGTCGGGGTCTAAGAGACCTCACCTTACTATTTATGTGTTATTAGACCATTTAGCTTGCGAGGATTAATATGAATATACGTTTCGTTACGAAAGAAATATGTGATATGAACATTTCCAGGCTCGTTGACGGTGCCGTCAGTTTCAGATGTTTTGTAATGCACGTGGGCACAAACGTCCAAGTATTTTTCCACATTTTTTAAAATATAATATTTATACGAGGCTTGGAGTCTAAACAGACCGTGTTAATGAAATTTTTATGTTATTTTCAGCTCAAATACAAGCAAGATAAGGAAAATTATCTCAACGTAATTAACAAACAAGTTACGAATTTATTTGATAAAAATATCGGACATCGTTGTTACTTTTCATCCCTACTAAATACAATACTCTCGTCGAACTCTTTGTATGGTAATATGGTAAATGTATGGTTTTTTCTTGACTTCCCTATACGGAATGTTTGTGTGCGATAATGGAACAATATCGCCATAAACCTTACCGAAGCACTTAAAATCTCGGCACGGTCAAGTAAAGCCGTGACCGTCGTTTTTAATTAAGTTTTCGCGTACTCTCCACCCTGAGCAAGCGGTTTCCTCGACCACTGCCAAGGGGAAAATCGGAACTTACATTTCCTCCCTCAGGATGGAACCAATTAAAGACGGAATTCAATGTGCCAGTGATACAATTACGGAATTCTCCCGATTTGACAGGGAAGTTCACGCGAATACTCACAAATATGAATTGTTCTATTAAACTAAGTTTTACCGTCGATTACAGTATTGTTTGAATTGATTTTAAAAATTTCGCTTACAAATTTCATGTGTCGAATATTAATAACCTTCAATATTCGTGTATATCCATTTTTTAATTTATACGAATTTCTTTCTCTATTAAACTTTTATAAGAATTTTTCTATTAAATTAATTTTTAACCACCAATAACAATTTACTCTAATATTGCAATTTCACTAAGAAATTTAATACGTATCATTAATAACTAGACTGCGGATCTTTATGCATTTATAGCAAAATCGAGTAGATGAAATTTAAAATTGTTGGAGAATTTAAAAAATTGAAGATATCGATATATGATTTCTCCTCTATTAAAATCGTTAAGGGAAGAAATAACATTCAATTTGGTTTCTATTTCTTGCAATCCATGCAGACAATTTTTATTTTGCACAAAGATCCACAGTCTACTAATTACCTTCAATATTGGTGAATCGATTTTTCAATTTATACAACTTTCTGTATTAAACTTTTCACTTTATAAGAATTTATCTATTAAATTAATTTTTAACTAATCACAATATTAATCACCCTTCATATCATATAAATTTATTATATCAATATTAATAACACTCAATATCAACATTAATCCTTCAATTTATGAAAATTTGTTTGGCCTCTAGCAAAAAATATTCAATCAAAATCGTATATATGATTGTTGTATGAATTATTGTGGTATATTAGTGATATTTAATTTAATTATTTAAAGATCTTCAATATTGTATGCAGTACACGTGACTTTCTTCATTTATACGTTTTTAATTTCTTCATAATTTGTTCTTCATAATTCCATGTAGATGTAAAGACATCGACATTCCTTCAGGATCTGTTTAATTTCACAATAATGTTCTAATTTCTGGCTATTTGTTGAAAATATTCAAAATTTCACAGATACTTGTAGATTTTTGTGACTGGCTGTAGATTCGGTCTTGAAACACGATTGAAACGTTAAACGGACAACATTCCGTCGATAAACCTAAATCTTTTGACCAAAAACAGTTGAAATAGTTCACGCGCTATTTTGCTGTGCACTGAACAATCACCGCTCTAGCACGTCGATTTAATTGCCTTATATTAATGTGTCTGGCAATATTATTGAATCGCGGCATACCATGTCAGTCAGAACTGGAATTCATGGTACGAGTGAGATTTAAACTGAAATTCACGATCACGCACACGTAACAGCTTGACTTTTATTCCTTTGTAGTTCGCGTGATATCAATCGAACGGGCAACATGTACTGTGTACTGTGTAATCGTGAGATAGATCGTACCCACTTTCACCATGGAACAGAATCTATACCCACTTGAAAGGAGTAGACTCCTTTTTCCAAGATTGACCCACTTGATAATACAAAAATGGGGTTTTTCAGTACTCAAAAACGCCAGATAAAAGATCGATCTAGTGCGTTATCGCCCTCAAAAGTCCTATTTTTTCGATTACGAGACGTATTTTGCATTATTCGGAAGCATACAACTGCGCATGTTGCAATTTTCATAGCTACATGCTGCCGAATAATGTAAATTACGCCTCGTAAACGAAAAAATAGGACTTTTGAGGGCGATAGCCAGATAGATCGATCTTTTATCTAGTGTTTTTGACTACTGAAACACCCCATATCTGTTTGATCGATTAATGAGAATGTGAATCCCGCACCCTTGCAATTCTGGAAACGAGCGTACCGCCGTAACGGGGTATTCACCTTTCTTAAAATAAAAGAGATCGATTTTCTAAAAATTGTATATTCTAATAGTACGACCTATCTGGAATACTGCCAATGTTACTTTATCATTTGATTTATTGGACTGGAACGAAAGTTCGTAGCGTTTTAAAATTAAAATATTTATTCAATAACACAAGTTACTTCGAAAATGGTAAAAATTAATAGAACAGAACGGAAAATATGTTATTAAATAAATTCTATGAATAAATATCCTTGAATTCTAATAAAACCGTAACGAACTTTCGCTCCAACCAAATATTCATACCAAAATTTTAGATCAATCGGAGGTCGGGAAGGCGTAGCACGTGGCACGTCGAACGCGAAGTTTTGAAATAGAGATAACTGCACGCCAAATGTGAAAAGAGTGCTGAAAATTCAAAATAAATAATTTTTACCACCGAAAATATCATAATTTCTTACGGGCATTCAAGCACGAGTTTACTTTCTACGAATTACAGTTAAGTCGCGTTACTTCTCAGCGACCACCTACCCAGATTTTGTCAAGTGCCTACCCCCTCCACTGAGGATCCACGAAGCTCGAACTGCCTCAGTCTCCGAGCAGTGTAAACATGCCGCGTAATCTGATCTCGGCTCGGGTATATCGGTGTGAACCACTACTAATCCAATTACGAAACTTCTTTGTTTTTCATTATTTTTTTATAGGACTTTTGCCAACTTGTTTGTGGCATTTTTCTGATTAAAATGATACTAAACGCCATATAATTTCAACTGTATTTAGGGGTTTAATTGACGATGACAGTTGCGGGTGCGAGGAATGAGAGCGCGATCCGTGTTTACATGCTGTCCTTTTCTACGTTCGGATTCCTTTGTACCTTCGACGCGGTTGGCACGGTTGACTCAGTCATAAAAAAAATAGTGACTTTACACGATATTTCTTCGTGCGGAACACAGCCGTTTGCAACATAACGCGACTTTACTGTAAGATTATTTCACATTAATTGGCCTGTCTAATTTCTGTCCGCAACTTTCCCGCTAACAAGTACGTTTTCGAAATCGTAATTTCATTTCTCAGCGTATTACCGGCGAGAACGACACGTTTCAATCGGAGCAATAACTCTAATTCGCCCACCTCAAATCAGATCAGAGTGGGGCAAAAATTTAATCAACGATTGACGAATAAATTTCTACTTCAATCGTTAATCGCAATTAACAATTAAATTCCTACGTTAGTCGTCAATTGCGGTTGACGATTACATTCTTTTCAATTGTAATCGTCAATCGGGTAATTGATTACAAAACTGTTTGCATAATGAAAAAAATGTAAACTGAATTTATGATACGATCTCTATCCTACTTATTACAATTTATGGATAGACCGTGTGGCGATTAACTTCAACCGTAATCTTTAATCGGATTAAACCAATCGTCGATTATTTATTCGATGATTTCATTTTTTAATCAACGATTGACGATTAACTTCATCAATCGATTAGAATCAATCGTCGATCTTTCAATGATTACCTTTTTTAATCGTACGCATTAATCAATCAATCTTTATTAAAATTTTAATCGATTAATGCCCAACTCGGAATCGGATGAATGACGAAGGCTATATATTCTTTAAAAATATTCTTAAGTCCACTCTAATGGACATAGGTTCTGTTCCATGCTATAAGTGGGTACGATCTGTCTCTGTCCATGCCGACAAAAGTGTAGGCAGAAGCTCCCGCATCCACTCTGCGTCTACGTATGAAATTACTAAGTTTAATAAAAAAGTTTCAATGTTCGTAGGCGTGAAGAAAATCGACCGGCAAGCGTTTGATGAACAATTAATTGGAAATGAACGTGCAAGAGGAACGGTTTCAGTGCGCGCAACGAATGAAAATGAGAATTGACGTAATGAAATTTTTCGCTTCTCGATTTAACCGCGTGCTCAATTATAAACCGACGGACGGGGGTGGATGCCCGGACAACAACGTAAGATTTAATTGAATCTTTCCGCGTCCGATCGATCCGCATACCGTGGATAAGGTGGCGTACGATGCATCGAAATTTTTTTCCGTAATAGACGCGGTATCCTCTTCGTCCATATTGCCTGAGAACGCGGGAGAGAAGGTACAGAGGATCGGTCGACCATTATTTCAGGCTGGTACGGACATCAATCGCCGGAGATGTTAATTATAATGGCGTTAACGGAGACGGTCTCAAAGGGAGAAGAAGGTTAGGTTAGGTTATTTCGAAAAGCGGGAGTTCCCCCGAGCTGGAGAGATAAAGACCTGTTCGGATGTTCCGTTTCTTCGACGTTTCGTTTCCACGCGGACGGCAAAGGGACGATCTCGAATTGTGAAAGCGGTAAAACAAGGCATTAGCTTTATGGAGTGGAAGGAAAAGGAGGAGAGCGGCAAGCCACGGACCTGGACCTTCTCCAAACCTACGGGAACGCTCTGTTGTTGGATCCGGCTCGTTCAAAACCAAGATTTTAAACTCGACAACAAACTGCCGCAAACTAGGACGGCAACGATTTTGCTGCCGGTCTACCGTGTTCACTCGTTCGTTATTAAAGTTTCAGGACTTCCCGAGCATTCTCTGCTTTATTTTCGTCCGTTTCACTCTCCCTAGATTTTTATCTCCAACCTTTATTCCTGCGCTTCTTTGTTTTTAGCGACGGATGTGTATTTTATTGTACGTAAAAGTGAACCTGTAACGTCGTTGATATATGCAACAGAATTACGGGTCCCTTTCTTTCCTTTTATGGTATAACTTTTGTGTCTTTCTTTCATTCGCGAGCCCTCGTTAATTCCGCGCTAACGCGGCCAAGTTGTTTAACGGCGCCGTTTTTTTACGCGGAATAATTACGCTTTACGCTTTACGCTTAACGCCGTTGCAAATATACTGGAATTGTTCGTTGCAAATATACTGGAATTGTTCGTTTCAGATCTACTCGCAACGAACTCGAAACGGAATATTTCATGCACAACAATTTCTATCTTAACGATTTATCTACCGGAAACCTGCTAATAGGATTTTCAATAATTACTATTACAATTATTATTACATAATAGTACCAAATCAAATTATTCTAATAAATTTTGTATCTAACAAATTTTGTACCTAACAAACATTGTATATAACAAACTTTGTATCTAACAAACTTTGTATCTGACAAACTTTGTATCTAACAAAATTTGTATCTAACAATCTTTGTATCTGACAAACTTTGTATCGAACAAACTATGTGTGTAACAAACTTTGTATCTGACATATTTTGTACCTAACAAACTTTGTATCTAACAAACTTTGTATTTAAAAAAACTTTGTATCTAACAAACTTTGTATCTAGCAAAACTTTGTATCTAACAAAACTTTGTATCTAACAAACTTTGTATCAAACAAACTTTGTATCTGACAAATTTTATACCTAACAAACTTTGTATCTAACAAACTTTGTATCTAACAAACTTTGTACCTAACAAACTTTGTACCTAACAAACTTTGTATCTAACAAACTTTGTATCCAACTAACTTTGTACCTAACAAACTTTGTACCTAACAAACTTTGTATCTAACAAACTTTGTATCCAACAAACTATGTATCTAACAAACTTTGTGTCTAATAAACTTGGTATCTAACTCATTTGTATCTAACACACTTCATTAATAGACTGCGAATTTTATGTTTATATGACAAAAATGGGCACGTATAATTTAAAGCATTTTGGACATGTTAACAACATTTAAGGACATCAATGTATTAATTTCAGCTGAGTAGAATAATTGAAAGAAGCATACAATTTTCATTTGGCTTCTGTATCCTGCAATTAATGCAACATTCTTTATTTTGCATAAAGATCCGCAATCTTTTTATTAATCCTGTTAGTTTGAAAAGAAGTAGATAACACAGTTTCGTTAAGATCGTTAATAATTATTTCTTGCATTTGAAACATTTAAATACACCTGATAAATGTATTTGGCTACAGATTGTATATTTTAGAAGAACAGTAGAACCAAGTGCGATATTATTACTATTATAAATTATCGAGAATACTTTTTATTATAATAATTTCAATTTAAACACGTCACAGGAGCATCGTAATTAATAAGAAACAAATACCACGAGATAATAAATTCATAAGAAACGTTCTGATTTTGATAATTTAATTTCTTCCTGAAAAATTAATAATTTTAAACAATTTGTCACTTCGCGTAATTTGTAAATGAAAAACTTTTGGACGAAATGATCTTGGAATATGTGTGTCGCGTGTTCGGTAACACAACTTCATTTGTTTGTAGCCTCGTTCCTTCGGATCTTATCGAAATGCGAGTTCTCAAAAGTTGTTCTGATCATCAAAGTACGCCATCGCGATATTCAACAGTGAAACAAAGGGTTTTGTTGTCGAATCTGGGTAATCACACAAATGGACCATACAGGCATCCTTATTCAGTACGCGTAGTCAGGCTAGTTCAAGAAGTACGCATATTAATAACTACGGTCTGAAAATGTTGATACAGAGCAAATACGGAAAGTAGTGATGTATTCAACGCAGATGTTACGATGTATACACATAAAATATAGTAAACAAATGTTATACATACTTTTAGATTTCTCTAAATCAAACACCTAAATGTGAACTCATAAATATTTCAATTAATTGTGAATGTATGAAAAAACCCTTCAAATCAAAATTTAATTCGTAAAATTATTTTTCCAATCGCTTTCTTAATGTATATCCACATATTGGATCAAATACGTAATTATTTTTAGTTTTACGAAGTTCTTAAAGCCAGTATTGATTTTTTTATTGACGAACTTGTACATTTTTTACCATCGCATTTCGGCCGATGTTGAAACGCGTTTGGCAAGTATCGTAAAATATTCGTTTCCGCCTTGTATAAGAAAACAGTAAAAAGAGTACTCGAGCGTAAGGGAATTTAGGTAGACGTCTTACAAAATATGCTCTATATGATGTCTATCAGCTTCGATACACTCACGTAGGCGAGAAACTTGCCAATATTGTACCGCTTCAGAAGTTCTGGTTCCTCGGGGATATTTTGATATGTCTCCTTTTAAAAAGTATGTAGGTTAAATAGTGAAACAACGTCTTGTTCAAATACTTCAACAAAATAATTTACAGCAACTTATTAATTATTACGAGTGCAAAAAATATCAGTGTCCAAACAATATAAAAGAGTATCCACACAATATCAAGAGTGTCTAAACAATATCACGAGTGACCAAACAATATCAAGAGTGTCCAAACAATATCAGGAGTGTCCAAACAATACCAAGAGTGTCCAAAAAGTATCAAGAGTGTCCAAAAAATATCAAGAGTGTCCAAATAACATCAAGAGTGTCCAACCAATATCAAGAGTGTCCAAACAATATCAAGAGTGTCCAAACAGTATCAGGAGTGTCCAAACAATATCAAAAGTGTCCAAAAAATATCAAGAGTGTCCAAACAATATCAAGAGT
>CM052191.1:2123180-2136596 GCA_028455805.1 Lasioglossum figueresi | reverse complement strand
AAAAATAATATTGAAATTTTGGCGGAAACCAACAGAGTACAACAGAGTACAACACGATGGGTAGATTTAGCAAGAGATACCATAAGGTCAAGTGAGACAATATTGGTGAATATCTTCGTCCACTTCGCATATTAATACCGCCCGCGCAACACCTTACTTGCGAGAAACTCGCTACGTCGCGTTGTCCATCTGGCGGTGGCCGCGGTAGGTGACGCCGTCGTGGCCCTCTCGCAGCAGTCGCGGTGTGGGTAGTCTCATTTTTTCCCGAATTTGCATGTTTCCGGGCAAGTATTCCAATTTTTTTTACTTTAAAAACCTGATTCGAACTACAACGAACATTTAAAAAAAAAATTAGCCAAATCGGTCCAGCCGTTCTCACGTGATGCCGTTACCAACGAACAGCATTTCATTTTTATTATATACAATAGATATTGTAACGCAGGTTGTCTCAAAATTCCTTCAACATCCGGAAGTGGGAGGTTCCTGAGATCATTTGAAGCAACATTTTCCGCTGCAAAAATGGCGTCCGCGGCTTTGTTAAGGAGTTACTAACGAAAAAAATTGGCCAATTGACAGTTGGCGCGCAAACCGACTGTGCCAACACGCGTCTAGGTCGCGCTCTGATTGGTCCGTGTTTTTCGTTAATAACTCCTTAACAAGGCCGTGGACACCATTTTTGCAAAGGAAAATGTTGTTTCAAATGATCTCAGGAACCTCCCATTTCCAGATGTTGAAGGAATTTTGAGACACCCTGTATATTTAGATCTATGTATGGCTTTCTATAAATTTTCAAATCAGGTTTTCCGAAAAACCGTAAACCTCAATGAAAAATGTCTATTTGTTAGTTTAGATTTAATCGTTTGCACTGGCAGCTTTTTTAACCCGAAAATTAAACATTTCTTCCGACCTAGAATAATTCCACTCTCATATTACTTTTTTTATTTTATGGATATGAAATTGATATATCTTATACAATACCTAAATATGTAATAATTGATTAGATACAAACGTATTTAATAATGTAAACAATATTGTGAATAATGGTACAGCAATTTTTTGTGGTGACTCTGAGTCACCCCTCGACTGCTAAGGGTTAATTTCTTTTGTAATACCATGTTTACTTTCAAAAATAAAATTTAGAAAACTGATTTTGTGCAGGCTGCTGGGCGATCAGTTACATAATCGGGGAAAAGATAACATTACACAAGAAATTCATCCGAATTCGAACCCTAGTATCTCGTTACATAATATTCAAAGCGTTGATTGCTACCTTCAACCAAACTAACCAGTTCGAAGTTGGTCTCGTAAACTTTGATTTCCACTACTGTGCATCAAAGATCATAGTCTCTGCTCTCTACGTATCGTGTATATTCTATCTGAATTGCCGTATCTATGGTGCAATAGTACCGTAATATAGTAAGATATCTCGGATTATTGCATATAATTGTGAACTAATTAAGTCCTATTCCTTACTTTACTCTAATTTATCAACTCCAGAAGTATTAATATCCTAAATAAAAGAATTACAGCATTATTTCGGTTTAGTGCATAAAATTGTGAACTAAAAAAGTCGTTGTTTTTACTATAATTTATCAATTCCAGAAGTATTAATATCCTAAATAAAAGACTTATAGTAGATAGCACTATAGTAGATAGTTGGCAACATTAGAAATTATATAATTAAAAAAATATTTCATATACTATTCTGTATAATAAGAATTATACATCTCGGCGACGGTTTAGTATAGTGACAACGCCTAGTGTGGCGAGTGGTAAGGGCGTTTGGTGAGAGGAGAGAGGGATAATACGAAACCGACAGAATTGTTTTGAGGAAATGAACAGTTACCAAGATATTCGCAAAAAGCTAGGGTAATTATTTAAAAATCCTCTCCGATTTTGATGAAATTTAAATATGTTATGCAGCTACACATTTTTAACAACTTTTTACTTTTCACATATGGGCGGGTCTCTTTTAATTTTCGAGATATTCGCAAAAAACTATTGCTAGTACTGTTTTTGTAAACACGTTGTGGAGATCAGAAAAAAAACTGGGTCTTAAGGGGACCCTAGACGGTCAATAATATTGTCAATACGCCTATCAGTAATATTGACGAGGCTTATTGAACGGCATATTGACCGTTTAGCAGGGGTTCAATCCATTGCCATATTGTTAGCTTCAATATTATTGTCAACCTATATTGACAATATTATTGATCGTCTATTTAGGACCCCCTTTACTCTGGTCATACATATATGTTTTTGAGAGAGTACATACAGTAAAATCGCGTTTACTGTCCACGATAGGGTTCGCGATCACTGTCCAGTGCCTATCCCCTCCACTGTCATGCTGTCCTCTATGTTCGGTTTTCTTTTGAAGTCTCGGCGCGATAGACGCAGTCATAAGAAATAATGTCGGTATGCGATCACTGTCCGTGCAGAACACAGGCTGTTGGACAGTAAACACGACTTTACTGTACTCTTGGATTTTCGTATGCCATGACCTAACCACAACTCACTCTGTTCATACAATCTTCCCATTGTAGAGGTCATCCAGAATTTGTAGATTGTTTAGACCTAACCCGAATCTGTATATTTGCAAAAATTCGAATGAATACTGCTTAGATTTATTATACATAGGTTACACAGTAGCAGTAGCAGTTTTTTTGTGAATATCTCTGTAACCGTTCATTTCCTCAAAACAATTTTTTTGGTTTTGCTTTCCCCCCCCCCCCCCCCCTCATCATACGCCTCACCCACCCGCCACTCCAGGCGTTGTCATTATACTCAACTTCTGCCTACATCTAGATCCAATAACACTGTCCAACAAATTTCAACTTTTTTTATGTTTCGCTATAACTGTTGGGTGTCCCTCATAAAGTTTTTTGCGCTGGTTCCGAATCTGTCCTTAATTTTTCCCCTACACGCACAGTTTTTGAGAAACATGACTTAAAAAAAACAACCTATTTTTCAACTTTAAATAAATATTGTAATGTTGTTTTAAACGATATTGAATTGTTCTTTACGGCAAAAGATTCTGTAGACTTTCCCGAATACAGTGATATTCAATATGAATACATTATGATTGTTTAAACATGTTTAAACAATGACTAAAAACGGAGAGACACCACTTTTGCAACCATTTTTGAGGATATTTTTCAATTTATATAAAAAAATAAGGATCCAATAACATCACAATATTTGTTTAAAGTTGAAAAATAGGTTTTTTATCAAGGCCATGTTTCTCAAAAACTGTACCTGTAGGAGAAAAATTAAGGGCAGATTCGGAATCAGCGCAAGAAACTCTATAAGGGGCACCCAACAGTTATAGCGAAACAAATTTGGTGTTGGACAGTGTAATTATGTGAAAATTTAATCCACGTAACGTATTTCGAATCTCAAAGGATAATCAAGTTCATTCAATTTCTGGTATGAATGACTAATCTGTTATTTTCATTAAAATGTAGATTACTTTTTTATATCATATGAAAGCGTGTGCTAAAACGAATTCAATTGTATGCGATATAACGATAGTCAAAGGTCATTCAATGTCGAGAGTCCGGCTCAGTGGCTGATTCCACTGAGCGTAGCAATGGTGTCGAACCGCGGTGAAGTAGTGAACAAGAGAAGAAGCGAAAATTGATTTAATCAAAACTCACTTATTCAACCGTGAATGCACTTGCTGCGTCGAAATATGTCAGCAGGCCATTCGGAAACGAACTGCGTGTCGCGTCAGGTTCTCAGGACTTAGCAATGGGTATGAGATTGACTAGATCACCTGATTGGACCTCAGTCTTTTATCAAGTTATAATATTACATGCGTGTTATTCAATGACCTAGCGAGGAATGGCAATGGGGCCGTTGGTTCTATGGCGCCTACTACTCCTACTTGTCCTAACATCTCCCCCCCCTTTTATTCTAATACTTATCGATATGTCTGGTGGTACGCCTAACTTGTCTACCTGTTTCGTCTTCTATCATGTATGAACGTGGGGTATCCCACTTCATTACGATTTTGCTGGGACTCCATCGTTTCCTATCATATACATATACCTTATCTCCCTCCTTAAATTGAACACCTTGCTTTGCAGTCTTATCATAATGCTGTTTTGTCTTTTCGTTTTGATTTTTCTGTTTTTGGTATATGTTGGCTGGTACTCTGGTATGTTGAGAGTTTCCAAAACCTCTAATGCCTCATTGCCTGCTAGATTGAGCAGTGATGCTGCCTGCACTACCTTGGCTTTTGCAAGCCTACCCGTAGCAATCATAAAGAGATCGAAATCTCTTTTAAATCTCCTCCAGTTCTCTGCTAAATTTCCTTCCAGCAGGAATGGCTCGGGCTTGTTGATTCCATCCATGGCGTCTTCTATAGTATTCTCGCCAGTTTCTTTCGTGGCGGTCTCCACGCCTTCAGTTTTGAGGTTACGTTGGTCTGCTGGGGGCGAGTGATTTTCCTCGATTTTCACAGCAATATTTCCCATAAACTGTCTACTTTCTCGTGGTTATTTATTCTTTTCCGGTTATCGAGAAATTAATATCTATTTCACACAGACGCCGTGAAATTAAAACCAAACATACTAACAACCGTGAGCTTCGATCTGACACATCTTTATACATATTCTCTTTACCGCGGTTCGAACGACACTGATTCTACGAAAGATTTTTCTAGAGTTTATGGGGGGTGAGGCATTATGCATGTCGAAGAACAGGGTGGTAAGACAAAAAAAAGGACACGAGTGAGGGACCGCTGTGAGACTAGAATTTATGGCAATCACATGTTTCGGTTTTTCTGCAGATGGGTCGCAGGTGGGTAATTGTTCGGAAAAAAGTTTGTCCTTCGTTCAGTAACTTTCCTGAGGAAGGCATAGGACAATAAAGGCTCAAACGCCATGCGGACATCAAAATAAAAATACCCTATTCTATGTTTTAGATTATCGAAATAAACATATTCTATTTGCGGAAATATTACTGTGTATTTAACCCCTTACCCTACAATATCGAGTCAAACTCGTGATGAAGATTCTGAACAGAGTCTAATAAATATATATGTATATAATGTATATAATATATAATAAATATGTAATATAGATAAATATACAGGGTGAATCGGGAGGAACGGACCAACCTTCAGGAGTGGATTGTACACAGGAAAATAATGTGAAAAGAACTCATATGTTCTTATTCGATTTTCATTTGTTTTCATTTTACAGAGTGATTACAATTAAACAAAACTTCATACATTAACATTTCGGTTATCATATTCTTATTTTAATAAATGTTCGAAAATACCGCCATTGACCTGTAAACATTTTCGGCTTCGTCTACGAAGGGCGGCTGTTGCTCTCCTGATTAAAAAGATAAAAATTAAAAAACGAAATAAAATGAAAATCGCACAAGAACATATGAGTTTTTTTAGATTATTTTCCTGTGTACAATCCACTCCTGGATTTTGGTCCGTTGCTCCCAACTCACCCTTATAATAAATATATTTATTTGTATAATAAATTTATATAATAAATGTATATAATAAATGAATATATATAATAATTATATATAATATATAATAATAAATAAATATATATAATGTATGTAATAATAAATAAATAAATATATATGTATGTATGTTCTTAATTTCCTTTAAACCGAGATGAAATTCTATTTTGGTTTTATTAGTGTATAGTTATTGGAGAACATGTAGGCAAACAATAGATTAAATTTCCCCTTTTTTAGGAAATTACGAACTACAAAGAAAGTTTTAATCACTGGAACCGTAAAATAGATCGTAGGGCAAGAGGTTAAAATAGTATTTTATTTGAACCGTAGAAGAACGCTTGTTTACGTATTTGAAATATTCTTTCTCCGAAATTTTACAGAACTCTGCCGAACTATACGCAGATCATCATCTTGGAGATGTCTAAAATTTGCCAAATTATTGTTGTAACGCGCGAAATGAATGTAACGATAAACACGGTCACATTTTTCGGTGGGACATTGAGATTCTGGTAGGAAAAGCGCATCGACAATGGTACCATGGTTCCTTTCTATTTATTCTGTCGCATATCAAGGGCTCGCATAAAGAGGATCGCGCGCTCGAGGCGATCTTCGAGGACAAGGTAAAGTTAAGGAAACCACAAGGGATGAAATAAGGAGCTGGAAGCTCTAGGGGTGTTGCGAGGGGCGGAAGACGAGAGGGTGCTACGGTGTAAGAACCGATAGAAAAGCAAGACGTCGTAGAAATGAAAAATAGTTGGCGGCATCGAGGCAAAAGTAACCACTAGCTCGTAGCTACAGATAAGGGAAAATAACGAGGCCGACAGCCGCGCGGAAGAGAACTAATTCGGCGCATATTTCACACACGTCCGCTTTACGGACGCTAAGTATAGGTAAGCACGCCCGTTCCATGGGATAAAGGAATTAATTGCGTTGCCCCGGTTCCCATCTGTCTTTTTCTTTCCGCTCGGAACCTTTTCACCCCTTCTCGCTAATTCACTCTCAATAATTCGTGTTATAACTAGGTCTATAGCGGGTGTTCCCGAAATCACAGAGCATGTCGATATGTCGGATAGAAAGGATCGATTACACTGTCCAACGCCAAATTTGTTTCGCTATAACTGTTGGGTGTACCTTATAGAGTTTTTTGCGCTGATTCCGAATCTGGTCTTAATTTTTCACCTACGCGTACAGTTTTTGAGAAACATGGCCTTGAAGAAAAACCACAATTTTCAACTTTAAACAAATATTGTGATGTTATTATAAAAGATATTGAATTGTTCTTTGCAGCAAAAGATTGTGTAGACTTTCCCGAGTAGAATGATGTGGAATATTAACACGTTACGAATGTTTAAACACGTTTAAACAATCATTAAAGACGGAGAGACACCATTTTTGCACAGATTTTTGAGGATATTTTTCAATTTATCGAAAAAAATAAGGATCCAGAGTAAAATTGAACTATATCACGCGATAGAGCAGACTTTTATCTTGAGAAACCCCCCTTTGAAGTTTCCGACATCGATGTTTTTACCGAAACAGAGTGCAAAATATCTACGCCCGACATGAGTTGTCGCCAGTGGTGCTCTGCCACTAGCGCGACGCGGCGTAACGGCGATGAAGTAGCTCTAAGCGCGCAATTATGTCAGCTTGTTTAATTGTTATAAATGATACCACTGATAAATTATTTCATGTATTTTTTTAATGTCAGTCTCTTGTTCATAGTATATTTCATACTAAAAAGGCCTTTTGCAAGAAAAAAAGCAATTTTTTTCCCACACTACGCTATTGCATTATTTACGATTCATAAATATTTTGCCACCATTGCATATCAACTTAGGCATAATGAAGAATTTCGTGAAAGCTATGGACAAAACTGAAACTGCATTTGAATATTTAAAAACTAAATTTCCTGGACTTTCTGAAGCCAAAATAAAAGAAGGCATATTTACCGGACCCCAAATACGACAATTAATCGATGACACTAATTTTAGTGAAAAATTAAATAAACTATTATAACAAGTGTGGAATTCATTTTTGGAAACAATTCACAATTTTCTTGGGAACAATAGATTGGAAAACTATGTGTCCATAGCGAATAAACTTTTAAAAAATTGTCAAATTGTCAAATAATTGTCAAAAACAGTGCAATATGTCACTAAAGTTACATTTTTTGCATTCGCATTTAGACTTTTTTTCTGCGAATCTTGGTGACGCGAGCGATGAACATAGAGAACGCTTTCATCAAGATATTTCAGTAATTGAAAAACGTTTTGAAGGAAAAGACTTATGTGCGATGCTTGCAGACTATTGTTGGACACATTTGGTTGGTTGTGTGTGTCTGAACACAGTTGGACAAATTTGTTTACATAAAAAATAGGTGAGTTTTCTTTTTGTGTATTTAGTTTACTTTAGTAAGCATTTCCACAATAAAATGTGAATATATTTTGTATTTTTATAATTTTGTGTAACGATCGGCACACAAAACGACAAAACGATTTATGAAATTGAAGCATAGCAAGCAAAAACATATTTGAGTGGTACACGTGTTGACTCCGCATAGCTACCGCCTTGGCGAGACGAGTTTTTTAATGTTAGTCTCTTGTGCATAGTATATTTTATACTATAACGGCCTTTTGTAACAAAAAAATAATTTATTACAAAAACCTATTTAATATCGCTACTGTATAACGTAATTATGTATAATGATATATAATATAATAGTAAGAATAGTAATAATAATGTATATTATAATTATATTTTACATTAGCCATATTAAATATATTTTTGTAATAAATTGCTTTTATCTTGCAAAAGGCCTTTTTAGTATGAAATGTACTATGAACAAGCGACTAACATTAAAAAAATACATAAAATAATTTATACAGACCAAATATATTAATAAATAATAAATAACAATGGTATAACATTTAAATAAGCTGACATAATTGCGCGCTTATGTGGCAGAGCACCACTGGCGACAACTCATGTCGGGCGTAGATATTTTGCACTCTGTTTCGGTAAAAACATCGATGTCGGAAACTTCAAAGGGGGGTTTCTCAAGATAAAAGTCTGCTCTATCGCGTGATATAGTTCAATTTTACGCTGGATCCGTATTTTTTCCGATAAATTGAAAAATATCCTCAAAAATCTGTGCAAAAAATGGTGTCTCTCCGTCTTTAATGATTGTTTAAACATGTTTAAACATTCGTAACGTATTAATATTGCATATCATTCTACTCGGGAAAGTCTACAGAATCTTTTGCTGCAAAGAACAATTCAATATCTTGTATAATAACATCACAATATTTGTTTAAAGTTGAAAAATGAGTTTTTTTTCAAGGCCATGTTTCTCAAAAACTGTACGTGTATGAGAAAAATTAAGGCCAGATTCGGAATCAGCGCAAAAAACTCTATAAGGTACACCCAACAGTTATAGCGAAACATAAAAAAAGTTGAAATTTGTTGGACAGTGTTATCCAACGGTATGCTGATTGGAAATATTTTTACTTCACTTCGTAATTGCTTTAAACCCTTAAATTTTGTAAATCTCTCTGCGCACGGATTGGGTCTGCGAGATCCACGAATTGCATTTGTAGTTTTAATTATAATCTTACTTTTCCAAGTCATTGAGTTGGACAATACATCTTGTATATTGTATACCATTAGTAATCACATTATTTGACATTTTTATTTAGACGTATTCGTGGCTTGTGTTTACATTTCAATACAGTCGTCACATGCATATGTGCGTCGTGTCAATGTTAATTGATTTAACATTTAATACCAATTAATAAAGTTAAAAATAACATATACGAACTTAACTCAAAAGTACTTGCCTAAATATTGATTTTATAAAATGAATGTTTCCGAGGTGGCATGTATAGTGAACCACGAAAGTATTTGAACGCACTTTAAAACAGTATAACTTCTTTATATTTGTACCAAACGACCTCATGTTTTGTAAGCAATTAGAAGCATTTATTTACTAAATGATCTGCAAAAAAGATTATCAAAAAATTACAATTTACAAGGTTGCGTGCAAAAATAAATATAGCATATTTAAAAACTGTTTTATTTGGGCCTTTAATGAAAATTTAAAATATTTGTTTTATAGATCTGTGTTAGTTATAGACATGTTGAAAATTTCGTAAAAATCGATTAACATACCCAAGAGCTACAAGAGGTTAAATGTGATGAAAATCATAGTTTTTCATGACATTTGGTCAGTTTCTGCTTAAAATCGACAGATTCTTACATCTTTCGATGCGTGCAATTTTTTTCTGCGTCAACCGATTTCGATGAAATTATCAGCATGTGTATAACTAGCATACATCTACAAAACGCGTATTTTATATTTTCATTGCGGGCTCTAATAAAAAAGTAATAAATGTTTCGCTTTTACTTTCTCATGTAATTCTTAACAATTGCAATTTTTTCAAAATCTTTCTGGCACGTCCTTTGGTAAATCAATTCTTCTAATTGCTCATAAAAATTCAGGTCGTTTGGTCCGATCATAAAGAAGTTATACCGTTTTATAGCGTGTTCAAATACTTTCTTGGTTCACTGTGTATTGACATCTTTTCAATTTTCAAAATTTTCCTACAATTTTGAATTTCATTTACTCTATTTTCTTATAGATGCGCGAAAAGATCCGCAGTATAATAAATAACATTTCAAAGTCAGCTTAGTTCTTTTTAAATTTTTTCACAGTATACGGGTCGTAAAGAAAGTGTCAGAGTGCAGGTAAGAAATCAATCGGATTTACAATATTACAAATCACGATGAAACGGGAGGGGACTGCATGACAGACTAACCCAATAAAACTTACATTCCCACGCGTTACACATTCGTGATGGAGCGGAAACACACAGTGTTCTCTGGTGAAACTTTCCTTACGATGATTAACGACTGCTATAAATTCAAAGTTTCTCCATTGGATTTATATCCGTGGGGGGTGGTTCACTACCCGAACAAGAACTGGAAGAACCGCGAGCCTTGAAACAAGTAATTACTAAGTGTAGAAAATTGCGAGCATGAATTTTTGTGTGCTAATAGTATTTTAAATAGTAAATAATAAACAATCCTATTTATGTTAAAGTATGTGTACAACTTTGAAAATAAAATATTTCTTATTTGACGCAGTAATTTTTGAAAATAAAACAATTTATTTGAGGCAGTCATTTTTGAAACTAGCATTTGAAAATAGTATCTTATTTGAAGAATATTGAAAATATTTATATTTTGTCTTTATTTTCAATTTCAATTTTAAATATCATTGCTGAAAATAATGGTTCGAATTCGATACATTTTTTAGTGTAAATCGCTTCTTAACGATAAGATAGACTGCATGTTTATGCGGTTTCTCAGAGTATTATAACAATGCAAACAGTAAAATATTTTATTTCGTGTTTGAGATTGTTAAAATAGAAATATTTTATTTTGTGGATCAAATCAGATTTTCAGATTGTTAAAATAGGAATATTTTATTTTCGAAATGATATATCTTATCTAAAATACTATTTTCTTTAACACTAGATTGCCTAAGGAAATCATTTTGACTGCTTTTCAATTTCAATTAGAAAAACAACTATGTATATAATGACACAGCTTCTTAGAATTTTGTGACTTTTTGTACAACATATAAATGCGTTTATTAATCATTGTAGTTGCCTCCCCCTCCTTCATTTCCGGTATATATATTTCCGGTATTCATTTCCTCCCTTATCTTCAATATTATACCACTCATCAATTTCAGTTGATTGTACTATTTTTTCACTACATATTGCAGGAATTTCTTCTATTATAGGAGCCATAAATTTTATTGTATTGCCCAAAAACAGTCATTTTGACTACTTGGGAAATTTTGAATAATCAAATGACTTTTATTATTGAATCGAGTAAATTTCTTATATGGCCAGTTCGACTCTGGATTGGAATAACAGTTTATATTTTTTTGATTACCGTCACACGATAACATATAAGTTCATGATAAATTGTCGATTCGAGCATATACTTGATAAGTTGCAGTTGTTCGATAACTAAAGTAGTACTTGTTATTCGAATCTTTATGCCAGGCCTGCCCACGCGCCTCGTTCCCCTTGAACGCGCTATGTATGACTGTAAATAATATAAAAAATATTAAAAATTAATTTTAAACAAATTTCTTTACACATTAGTTATTCTTTCACAATGCAGTCATTTTGACTGCTTCGGGGCAATATAGGTATACACTAAGTTTCAGTCTTTCTAGTGTTAAGCAAAATAAAATCTAAAATATTCAATAGTATTTGAAATATTTGTTTCGCCAAATAATGCCCACCTCGGCACGGACGTGTGGACTGTAGTAGTAGGCTCTTGTCTATACGTATAATTCCACACAATCAAATTTTTCAGAAACTTTAACTGCTTATATCTCAATAACTATTTGTTTGCGACATACGGCTCCTTTCAAACTTTTTCTCTTTTCGATGACTAGAAGGCGTTGATGTAAAAAAAGATTATAACAACAATTTTCTTCGTTATAAATGAACAATTTTGGGGAAAGTTTCTTTTACAAATGTCCACCGATCCAGAGGTGTAGATTCACCCCTAGGACGGATGACAATTACCTTTTTTACACCCTGTACCTTGCCTAAGTTATAATCACGATGATTCTGTTCGTATTTAAAATGGCGACACGTTCTACAGTGTGCTGGCTTTGTCCACCACAGAAACTGCCGACGCGAAATAAATGTATCTCGTTCATTGATGCTCGGAACCGATGTTCATACAACTGAAATAATTACGCCTGTCGAAAGGTACGTAGCCGAGCGACTGGCAATCTCAAACAACCTGAACAATCTTGCCATCAGTAGTTCCAGTCACGTTTCAAAGTATTCTTCTCTATGGATCAACAATCTACGGAGTCGGGGGAGGGAGTTTACGGACATTTACCATTTCCACGTCAGATGAAGGGATTGATAGTATTGCGGTGAATCTCGTCCGCTGGTGATTTTAATTAACGGCCGTTGCGGTTTAAAGGAGCAAGCCCCGCAACCGGTCATATCTCTCTGGACGTTTACGTCGATGGAAGATAGACAGGTGCGTTTACGGGCGGTGAGTTTTAATTAATGCGCCACTCTTTCACACAGTATTCCCCATTTGCTCGGAACGCTCCCTACTCAGACTGTATGCTGAGAAAACTTTTTGCTGTCGCATTACAAACAGATACATCTGGGCTCTCAAGGGGGCAATCCCATTCGAACTCGTCGACGCTACTGCAAGTTATAAGATCAAACAATTTTTAGATTATGGAGTAAGGGTTTTGAAACGTTGCATGTACAGTCCGCGACAGAAAGATGGCAAACCACGAAAGTTCAATGTTTTCATCATTTGGACATAATAAATCTAGTCTTTCTCGGTACTTATACATTTTTATTACAAAATAAATTACATTGCAAACAATGAAATTAAAGAAAATGTCCGTTATTTTTATGGAAACAAGAAAATAACAAAAATCGGTACGACAAAATGATGGCACATATACAAAAAAAAACGTAATTTACGTACATAGAATATATAACATTGCGTTTAATACTTTGCCTGGCCTCCCTTATTTTCCAGAATAGCCATCATAAGTTTCGGAAGTGACTTAAAGAGGTTTTTAATATATTTTGGCCGTATTTTTGTCAATTTTTGTTCTATGCACGTTTTTAAATCTGCAAGGCTTTGGAATTGTCTTCCGCCTTCGTAAACATGTCTTGCTAGTTGTGCCCAACAATTTTGAATTATGTTGAGATCTGGCGATCTCGCTGGCCACTTTAAGACACTAATTTTGTTATGCTCAAAGTACTGCTTAACGGATTTTGCGGTATACACGCTTGCATTATCCTGCTGAAATGTAAAATTTTCCCAGGAAATTGTGTGTCCGAATTTAGTTAATTGTTC
>CM052191.1:2104527-2123080 GCA_028455805.1 Lasioglossum figueresi | reverse complement strand
ATGTTGGCTATTTTGGAAAATAAGGGAGGCCACGCAAAGTATTAAACACAATGTTATACATTTCATGTACGTAAATTACGTTTTTTTTGTATATGTGCCATCATTTTGTCGTACCGATTTTTGTTATTTTCTTGTTTTCATAAACAAACGGACATTTTCTTTAATTTCATTGTTTGCAATGTAATTTATTTCGTAATAAAAATGTATAAGTACCAAGAAAGACTAGATTTATTATGTCCAAATGATGAAAACATTGAATTTTCGTGGTGTGCCATCTTTTTGTCGAGTACTGTACCAGACAAGTTTCCTGTGTCTGTGACCTTGAATGAACTTGAGTAATTATAGTCACTGAATTTCTAACGAAAGGGACTGTAATCATAGGTGTTTAAAAAAAGACGGTCCTCGTTAAAAAATGAAGGTGACCTTAAGGGCTGCGTCTCCTAGACAGACGATTCTCGCGCGTGACTGCACACTGTCATCACAGTACATTCACACTCTGCTAGACCACGTATACGTACGCAAGGATTGCAAGGGTCCGGGATTCCACTTCTGATTTCTTAATAATGCAAAGACGTTGTAGTCAAAATCGCTAGATGAAAGATCAATCTAGGGGGCTATTTGCCTGATAAGACAAGAACATGAGTGGTCAACCCGGGAAAATGGATGTTCGACAAGAGAATTGCTGACACGGGGCCTTGTCAACATCCCGGGCAAGGATTGGGACGAAGAGGCTCCTCGGCCTCAGACGTGCGGTTTTTGTTTGATTACTCTTACTTTTCTGCAAGTCTGTATAGAAAAAAACGGGGCTATTTGCCTCAAAAGTCCTACTTTTACGTTTACGACACGTAATTCTCAGTATTCGGCAGCATATCGACAGCCACGATAGGCGGCAGCACCGTCGCCTGTCCATTGCTTCTTGCGGCTCCGCGACATGCTGCCGAATAATGAGAATTACGCGTCGTAAACGTGAAAGTAGGACTTTCGAGGCAAATAGCCCTCTAGTTTGATCTTTCATCTAGCGATTTTGACTACTAAGAAACCCCGTATTTGCATTATTCCGAAATCAGGAGTAGAATCCCGGACCCTTGCAATCCTCGCGTACGTATACGTGGTCTAGCGGTGTGAGTGTACTGTGGCGACTGTGTGCAGTCGCGCGTGAGTGTCGTCCGTCTAGGAGACGCAGTCCTTAACACTTCGAGACACACGATTTTAAAGAAAATAAAAACTCGAGTTGCAAAAAATTTTTTTTAATATCTATATCGTCAACTTTTCGAGGTGGGTTAAAATATATCCCACTATGCATAAAAAGCTAAGCAAAAGGTGGGACAGTTTTTAACTCGCCCAACCCAATTAAGCAACTAATTTTACTTTTAAACTTTAGCAGCAGCTCTGACACAAAGAGGCGTTGTCACAGAAGTTGCGACCAATCGCGAAGGGATTTGTAACTGTTCGTGAATTTGGTAACGCTACAGGCGCATTGAGATACCCTCTTAATAATTCAGTCTTCCTAAACCTAAACCTAAAAGTAGGACTTTTGAGGCAAATAGCCCCCTATATTGATCTTTCATCTAGCCATTTTGACTACTAAGAAACCCCGTATTTGCATTATTCCGTAATCAGGAGTAGAATCCCGGACCCTTGCAATCCTCGCGTACGTATACGTGGTCTAGCGGTGTGTGAGTGTACTGTGGTGATTGTGTGCAATCACGCGCGAGTGTCGTCTGTCTAGGAGACGCAGTCCTTAAGATCTCCGAAACAAATACCATAAAAGCAAATATTTTTTTGTCACCGTGTGAGCCCCATTGAGACGTTCATATATTTTTTAAACTGTGAAGTAATTGCAAATAATAGGAGCACATGTTAGCTAATAACTAGACTGCGAATCTTTATGCAAGATAAAAATGTTCTGCACCGATTGTGGGAAGCAGAAGTAAAAGAAAAAGTTGTTTTATCCCCTAACCACTTCTTTGCTACATTAAAAACGATATTACAATGTTCTTAAATTTTTCTAATCTTTCACTGTTTTATATTTCCCCCAACCAATTTTTTCATAAATGCATAAAGAAGATCCGCAGTCTACAAATCACATTAATTTACGAATTGTAATTTTTATATGTCCGACTTGATCTGCAGAATATGGTATCGTCAATTTGGGTAAGTTTTCCAGCAATTAGTTAAAATAGGTCATATATTTGTAAACTGAGAATGTTTATGCTATTTCCCATTTTTGGGGATTCAATTGTGAAAATAGAAACTTGTAGATTAATTGTAAATCGTACGAGACCAAAAATGGAATTAGAATAAACTCTGTTTACTTCGTGTTCGTATTGTTTTTCCTCATAATACTTCAAAATGTCTTCATATTTTAATGTAAAATTGCTGTCGTAATGAAGGCGTCTTTCTTACCTTTTCTCCACTATCACTGGGCAGATAGAACGTCAGGACCGTAAGAAAGGAAATTCCCATACACGGAATAATAATGTTCACAGTGTAAAAAAGCGTTTTTCTCCTCATCGTTATATTAAAGGTGATATCCAGGTACGGCTCGTCGCAACAGGTGTAAAATTTTTCGTTTCTGAAACAGAAGGAAGCATGGACGTTACATAACGTCCGAACAGTGTACGTCATGAAACTGAAACAAGTGACAAATTTCAGTATAAATTAATGAAACCATCGAACGTCATTCTAGATAGAACGAGAAACTCGAATATTACCACAGAATCATTAAAACAACATTTATAAATAAGAAACGACCATTTCTCTCGACACAAATACGAAAATCAAATTGTTTTGTATACAGGGTGTATCGCGAATCGTGATCAGTAGAGATTACTCTGATATTAATAGTCCCATTGAAAATGTTTTCATCAGGTATAGCATGGTTTCGAGAGAGCTATCACGTGATTAAAGCAAATTTTTCGTCAACTCTTTTTTTTTATGAATTTTTCAAGGTCACCTTCAATTTTTTGCAAATACACCTATAACTTTTTTTACGGCTATTTGTTAGAGGATTTCAAGGCGAATTCGAAAACGTATCGTAACATTTAAAAAATTGCAGAAAAGATTGCAGAAAATTGTTTTCCTTATTTTTTTTTTTACAAAAAATTTGTTATAATCACGTGAAAGTTCTTTTGAAACAGAGTTGTGCAGAATTACAATTGAATTACTTCAGGAATTATAATTACAGAGTAATTGAATTGCATCGTAATTCAGTCATATTGTAATTTATAATTCAGATCTTTGTCCAATTAAATTACAATGTAATTCGTCATTGCAATTGGAGTACAATTATAAAATACTTTATAATTAAATTACATTAATAACGAATTACGAGGACGAGGAATAGAAAATACGCCGCACAGACAGCAAACAAGTATATGAAAGAAAAACATAAAAATATATCGCACTTCTTCAAAGTTCTGGCCTATAATTTGGAGAGCTGTGTTTTAATTACATTGTATTTCAATTACACATTTGATTAAAATAATTAGTAATTGAATTAATTGAAAGGTTTGGATTATGTAATTCAGTTACGACGTAGTTGAATTTACTATACATATAATTGTTCTGCAATGTAATTCAATTGCGTAATTCAATTACATTGAATTAGCACGACTCTGGTCCCTACACGATATTTCTCCGTGCAGAACACAGCCGTTTTCAAAATAACGCGACTTTACTGGGAAAAAAGTCATTGTTTTATGTAATACTATGTAATTGAATTAGCACAACTCTGTTTTGAAACCATGTATATGTGATAAAAACATTTTCGATCGGACAGCTAATAATTAGACTGCGGATCTTTATGCAAAATAAAAATTTCTTACCCGAATTGCAACAAACTGGCGTGAAATAGAAATTTATATAATTTCCTATTATGTTTAGTAGGTTCAAAATAACACAATGGTATGTTTAAATTTTTCTTATATTTTTGCTATTTTAAATTAGACCTACTCATTTTTGTGATAAATGCATAAAATCCGCAGTCTACTAATAACAGAGTAATCTCTACTGATCACGATTCGTGATTCACGCTGTATATGCTCCACAATTTTTGTCCGAATTCGTCCAACGAATTCCACTATCTAGCTATGGCTATAGAAATTGATCACCCCAAAACATTTTGCTTTCAAATGATTGATTCTGCTGAAACCACACACCGTTACAGCTGCGTGTTTCACAGTGTTATCTTTATTGTTCTGTAGCCTCAACAATATTTTGACAATTACGCCTTTGAATGACACATGAATGTCATGCACAATAATCTATAAAAAAATGTTAGTACGTTCGTCAAACTGTATCGGAATAATCTAACTCGGAAGAACCATGATTTTAGCTATTCAGTGTGCTGTGCCCCATTAATCTATAACGATCGAGATAAAACAAGAATGAGCAATGAAAACAATCGCATATTGTACAATTTCTCCATTCTCTGCTGTGCTATTAACTTTATTAATAGTAAATGAATTTTCTTGGTTGTATTCCACCATTACGCTGTTAAGCTAGTTAACTATAATATATATTTTGTTTATGTGATTCGCAATATTAATGTAAACGTTATTTAACCCTTTGCACTCCTTTGTCGAGTATGACTCGACATCAGAGAAAGAAAAATGTAAAGAAAACGGGATTTTATATGTATTTAGTTCTTCCTTTATTTACTTAATTTCTTATTTTATAGTTAAAAACAAATATAAGTTCCACGAATATAAATTACAACACAGTTTGAAAGCTATATTTAATATAATTATACTGTCCTTTGAAGTAAATTTTAAATAAAATACTGAAAATAGTAGGGAATTGTTGGCAATAAAATTGAAAAATAATTCGGAATGCAAAGGGTTAATTTGTATACTTCATAACGTTAGTATAAAGTTTATTTAGACTTCAAAGTAATCTTGATTTTTTTCAAATGGAAAGAAATACATTTTTATTTATGTTACAAAAAGTAGGTCTTCTCATTTAAAGAAATCAATGTGACCTTGAAATCTCCGACACACCCTCGTACATATAAAAAGTAGTTACATCACAATATTAACCCTATACCATGATTATATACGTATATCAGTTTTTCATATTATTACAAGTTACAAGTAATGAAAATATTCCAGGTAGACAAAGAGTTATTGTCGCGTCCTGTACAGCGTTGAAATATTTTCGTTGCTCACTGTACATCCGTAACAGAAACCCGAACAGGAAAGAGAAATTGTCAAGTAAAGAATGAGAGTATCATCTTCGTTTGTCTTCGTGGCGAAACGTTAGACCGGTAAAGTGACATCGGAATTCCTCCTTTGTCCTTTTTCGAAGAAGGACAGTCATCAGAGGGCATTTCTGTCAAATAACATAAAAGCTGTCTATAACAGATTAAACTCGACTATCGATCCTGGGAAATTTCTTTTGGAATTCCAATAGCCGAATCATCGAAAAGAATCGTTGCTTTCACATGAAAAATTAAACGTATTTTATCGTGGAACCTATACAAATGGACTTCGGATATTTATGCAAAATAAAATCTGTATACCTAAATTGCAATGAACGTTGACAAATCGGTTGAAAATAATGTGACTCTCGTAAACTAAAGCCGACCGCTAAAAACTTGAAAGGTATACTCGTATAAATGTATTTTGATTATCGATCGTAAGATTGTTAATAACAAGATGTATTGATGATCTCGGCGCAAAGGTTCGATCGGAGATATAAATTAAAGAAATATTGCTAGTTTGATTAAACTTTCTACGTTTCGATCCTAATATGGATCCTTTTCAAGAAAGAAGAAAAAATTATACTCGTGTATACTCGCATGTTCAGAATTATGAACTTGACAACATCTTTCAAGGTCATTGAATGGAGATAGCACATCGACCCCATGTATTAGATGATTGCATAATTTTTTCGAATTCTAGGAAAGAATGGCAAATATATGTACAATTGATTAATAAAGCAATATTCCTTAAAATTTAACCATTGACTTTTATTTCCCAAGTTTTTCGCGAATATCTCGCAAACTAAAGCCAACCGCCGAAATCTTGAAAGGAAAATGTTGTTCAGGAAGGTGACCTTGACAACATATTTCAAGGCCATTGAAATCGAAGAAGAGATAGCACATCGACAAGTTACCATGGGAATATACTACATACAGTGAACCATGAAAGTATTTGAACGCACTTTAAAACAGTATGACTTTCTTATTATTTTACCAAACGACCTGATGTTTTGTAAGCAATTAGAAGCATTGGTTTACTAAATGATCTGCAAAAAACATATTCAAAAAATTACACTTTACAAGATTGCATGCAAAAATAAAAAAAGGATTTTTTTAAACTTTTATATTTGGAACCTTAATGAAATTTTTTTATATATGTTTTGTAGGTCTACGTTAGTAATACACATGCTAGAAAATTTCATCAAAATCGATTAATATGCCCAAGAGCTACAAGAGGTTAAATGTGGTCAAAATCATAGTTTTTCGCGATTTTTGGTCAGTTTCTGTGTAAAATCCACAGATTCTTACATCTTTGGATGCGTGTCGTTTTTTTCTGCGTCAATCGAATTCGATGAAATTTTCAGCATGCGTATAACTAACATATACATCTACAAAACGCGTATTTTATATTTTCATTGCGGGCTCTAATTAAAAAGTTATAAATGGTGACTCTTTGAATTTCTCTTGTAATCCTTAGCAATTGCAAGTTTTTAAAAATCTTTTTAGCATGTCATTTGATAAATCAATTCTTCTAATAGCTCAAGAAAAGTCAGGTCGTTTGGTCTAACTAACATAAAAAAGTTCTACTGTTTTATACATAGATTTCATGAACTAATTGTCGGTAGAAAAATGGAATAATGGTACTCACCGTACAGCAGGCACTTCTAAAATGTCCCATTCTACAGACATGTAGAACTCGGAGAGGTCAACACCGACATCCACCACGTTACTTCCGGATTTCTCATCCATATGCCTTAGGTCGACCTACGCGAAACATAAAAACCTTTCGAATTAGAGTCGTTCTACAGTAATATTGTTTCTAAATCAGTAATTCTCATGCCCACTTAATTTACTTTTGAAAGACAAACGTGCAGCCTCGATTGGAATACACAGATTACTTGGTACTTGGTACATTGAACAAAATAATGTTATTTACTTCTTTCAATAATTACGATAATTAACGATTCTAATTCTATAGAAAATTCCATTTGTAAGTTGATCGTTTTATGTTAACCCGGCGGAATATTAATACACAACTCGAGCAAATCCTTTTTCAGCCATTATACTTTCGTTTACTAATTAACATGGAAGAATGATGAACGTGTACGACGATGCAGGAGCTGGATTTATAGAAGTATATCACATGCAAAATAAAGATTATATAATTTTTTAAATCGCGTACAATCAGAAGTATAACTTGACTTGTACGAATGAATAAATTTGACAAATGTCAACGAAATTAATGAATGGCAAAATTGTTCCATTTCTAACAAAATGTTTAGCTTTTTCTCTATATAAGCATAATTTTTTTAATTGAATACAATCATGAGTATAAGTTGACTTGTGAGAATGAATAAATTTTACAAATGTCAATGAAATTATTGAATGGCAAAGTTGTTCCATTATCTAACAAAATGTTTAGCTTCTTCTGTATATAAGTATAATTTTTCTAATTGAATACAATCATGAGTATAATTTAACTTCTAAGAATGAATAAATTTTACAAATGTCAATGAAATTATTGAATGGCAAAGTTGTTCCATTTCTAACAAAATGTTTAGCTTTTTCTCTATATAAGAATAATTTTTTTTTTAATTGAATACAATCATGAGTATAATTTAACTTGTAAGAATGAATAAATTTTACAAATGTCAATGAAATTATTGAATGGCAAAGTTGTTCCATTATGTAACAAAATGTTTAGCTTTTTCTCTATACAAGTATAATTTTTTTAATTGAATACAATCATGAGTATAACTTGACTTGTAAGAATGAATAAATTTTACAAATGTCAATGAAATTATTGAATGGCAAAGTTGTTCCATTATCTAACAAAATGTTTAGCTTTTTCTCTATATAAGTATAATTTTTTAAATTGAATACAATCATGAGTATAAGTTGACTTGTAAGAATGAATAAAGTTTACATTTGTCAATGAAATTATTGAATGGCAAATTTGTTCTATTATCTAACAAAATGTTTAGCTTTTTCTCTATATAAGTATAATTTTTTTAATTGAATACAATCGTGAGTATAACTTGATTTGTAAGAATGAATAAATTTTACAAATGTTAATGAAATTATTCAATGGCAAAGTTGTTTCATCATTTGACAAAATTGTTGGCTGTTTCTCTGATTAAAAATTTACTTTTGTTTTTAAAAAACCTGTAATTAATTTATAAATGTTCTTCGTTAAACAAATGGACGAAGAAGTACTGGATCTTGTAAATGCTGGCTGCACGTTTCTCATAACGGGCTAAGTACGAACAATAAATTCCGAAACGTAAAGTTTATAGTGCATTGTCTCGTGATGCACTTAGTGTTCGCAACAAGCGCAACGGGAGCAAAAAAACACTAAAAAATATAGTCCGGATGAAAATGAAGAAAGAAACGAGTCCTCTCTTCTTTCCCACGGAAGTAAGTATCTAGAGTCAACTATCAGCGATAAAAATATCCTCGTCAAACTAGATGCCTTTCGCTTTCAACTATTTGTGCAGCATGACGAACAAACAAATTCGACACTGAAAAAATCAAACTAATCGCTAAGCAGATATCCTAATGAATCGGAGAAGTCTCGCCAAGTAAATTCAATTTGCGTCAACGTGCTCCCGATGTTGTTTTTCTTGCTTTTTCATTTACTGTACTTTTTTTCAACAATTACAACTGACTCTCTCGATTGTACGGACACACTCACGAAAACCAAGGATTCTCGATGATGATTCAATGAATAATTTACCATGGTTTCTCAGCGTTCGATTTAATCTGTTTAGCGCGAGCTTTTTCTAAGCGATTTCAAGCGAATGCTTCGAAGGTAAGCGGTAACTTGGATGCGCAATACCGTGCAAAATAATTGCAATAATCTTTGTTTATATTGTCTCTCGTGAAAGCCTGCTCTCCATTCTTTCCTCGTGGAATGTAAATTATCATTTCTATCTGACAGAGATCAAACAACAATCGAGAAAATGATTTTACTATTAAAAATGTTAGGGGAAATATAAATTAATTAAAATCTGTATTTCAAGCTTATGTAGATTTATAGATTTACTATGATGTAACTATACACAATCCACAATTAATCATTTCTTTGGAAGAAAATAATTCGAGTTTGGATTATTAAATGAATTATTATGTAATATTTATTTACATATATAATAAGAGAATAGAATATTATATATATTTATTATTGAACTAGTAACTACAACTGCTACTAAAGGATAATACCAAATTCGTATAATACGAAGCATTAATACTCTACTTTATGAACACATCAATCATTGTCTTTCGTTAGGAATAATGAAAGTCGTTTTTAAGAGAATTTTATTCTACCGCGTTGGCTGTCCTGTGCATTTAAAGTCTGCAGCCATTGCTCATTATTATAATAGATTTTAAACGTCCATGCACGCGCGTTATGTCAATGAAAAAAATTAACTCTGGTAGTAAAATGACTGAATGTAAAATGGAAATAAGAACTATTTCAATAGAAACATCATTGTATGAATTTTCTTAGAATAATTTTTCAAGAATTAGTACAAATGATAAAATATATAGAAATAATTATGCAAGGAACAACAGTTATCACTAAAAATATACAACAGTAACTAAATACCTGACCCAGAGTTCAATACACATTAACTTAATTAAATACTAATTTGGATTCCGTGCATATTAAATGATTATGAAATTTGACATTGCTGCGACCTACATAACACAATTACTATCTGATCCAATTTAAACATTATGCATGTATAATTCAAATTGTTTTAGCATTAAAAATATGTAACTATTTGAGTGATACTAAAAAAACAAGAATTTAATGTTATTACTATTTTAAACATATGATCTTTCAATATTCAACAATGAATTGTCAAATTCGAGTTCGTTAACTTCGAAAATTTATTTCTCGAAAGACTGACGTGAGCGTGCTGATTCGTTCCGCAAATAAAGTTCAATGCTACGCATTAAAATTCTAGAAACTTGTACAACAATTGATAATTAAGTATTAAATCCTGCTTAACAATCTTTTGCACGGTATTGGTATTCGCTAACTGTTTAATCTCTTCAACGTTGCACATTCAGAAACAATATTTGTATGCACGTGAACAGTGCACACAAGCAAAACTTCCATACATACAAAAGTATCGACAGAGAATAATTCTGAAGCAACGATAATACACAAGAACGACGCACAACTAGCGCAAATATACAATTAGAATTTCTGATGCAACTGCTGAGCTATCGGCGTTCAATAATTAAATACACGCGATGACGCTGTGGTTTACACCGGACGTTACAAATAAATATGTGTGGTGTGTAGTCGTTATGTATACTGTGTGTATGTGGCATGTGGTATAAGCGATATTGTCCCACCCTTATTAGTTCTGAGAAGTATAGTATCTGCTGGTTTGCATCCTGTCGAGTTGACAAGTCAACATGAAGATTAATCTCAAAAATTGCTAACTTAAATCTCTTCGCCATTTCATTTGTTTTTCGTGTAAATGTGGAAGATTTGCACGCTTCCACATACATAGAAATAATTTATGGTTACTTATAGCAGGGCCGGGCAACTTCTTCCCGGTTATCATTTTACGATTCCAACAACTACTGCACTGGTTCTCCCACTACAGTAAAGTCGCGTTATTTCTCAGCGACCGCCTACCCAGAATTTGTCAAGCGCCTACCCCTTCCACTGAGGGACAATGAAACTAGAACTGCCTCGGTCTTCGAGCAGTGTCAACATGCCGCGTAATCTGATCTCGCCTCGGGTATATCGGTGGGAACCACTACTAATCCAATTACAAAACTTCTTTATTTTTCATTATTTTTTTATGAGACTTTTACTAACTTGTTTGTGGGATTTGTCTGATTAAAATGACACTAAATACGATATAATTGCAACTGTATTTAGTGGTTTAATCTACGATGAAAGTTTCGGGCGCATGGAAGGACAGCGCGATCCGTGTTTACATGCTGTCCTTTTCTACGTTCGGATTCCTTTGTACTTTCGACGCGGTCGGCTCGGTAGACTCAGTCATAAAAATGTAGTGATTCTCTACACGATATTTCTTCGTGCAGAACACAGCCGGTTGCAAAATAACGCGACTTTACTGTACCAACTATTTCATATTGCCACTACCGTGCTCTGCCTCGCGCGACTGCGAGGATACGGTCTTCTATACCTATACTTCGTCTCCACAACTCTCCTTTTACACTCCACAAGAGCTTGGTGGGGAGGACCCAGGAGTGGAGAGAGGAGTCGCCCGCGGCTCACGAGCCGCAAGTTGCACTGACCTAACTTATAATACATGACATACATGAAGGAACAGAATTCTATATTCAAAACTAAGTCAGAAATGTAGAATAAAATATCATTTTAGTAGTCAATTAATTTGCTCCGAGTGAACGTTTCCGCCAATAATGCATAAACGCGTTTATTTCTTTAATTATATTATGTAAAGGGTGTCTCAAAAAAGTCATATTAGAATGGAATTATTCTAGGTCGGAAGAAATGTTTAATTTTCGAGTTAAAATAACTGCGAGTTCAAAGGGTTAAATCTAAACTAACAAATACACATTTTTCATTGAGGTTTACGGTTTTTCGGAAAACCTATTTGAAAATTTATTGAAGCCATACAGAGATCTAAATATACAGGATGTTTCAAAATTCTTTCAACATCCGGAAATGGCAGGTTCCTCAGATCATTTGAAGCGACATTTTCGAGTTGTTAAATAGAATAAAACGGACCAATCAGCGGCTACAGCGAATGGAGTTCGACTCGGCGACAGGTCCCGCTTATCGTGGCGTCGCCGTTGACGGAGCCCGAATCAATCCGCTGTAGCCGCGCTCTGACTGGACCGTCTTTTTCGTTAATAACTTCTAAACAAAGCCGCGGACGACATTTTTGCAAATGAAAATATCGCTTCAAATGATCTCAGAAACTTTCCATTTCCGGATATTGAAGGAACTTTGAGACACCCTGCATATTATCGACTTATTCCTTCCTGCAGAATTGCCTCTTTCGGATTTGCATATCGCCGGTTATGAGACATACCGTAGAATGTACACTAATACAAGTTCAATAATGTTGTATTAATAATCTTATAATTATATAATAAATGGAAATAATACGTATGCTGATTTGAATCACAATCACGTCTGTTCAAAACTGAATTCAGATGCAATCGATATGATAATTATTCGTTTCAATTATAGTGAAATAGCATCTGATGACATGCTATACGGAGGTTTGAAATTCATAAATGAATACATGATTAATGCGTTATTGATTTTATGCGATCAATGCAGAGACGACGTAAGAAGAGACATTAGGATGGTAATCAGAATCCATGGACTGACTTTAGATCCTTTAGAACTGTTATGGAAAATAATGCTTCTTCGAGAATAATATTTTAATCCTGCATTTCTCTCTTGTCCATTTTATAATTTTCTTCCTGTCTGGAAAATAATCACTTCGTTTCTGTTTCCAATTGCTTTATTTCTTTTATTTATACTTCTTTTGTTTCTGTCATTATGTACTATATTCTAGTATATGTATTATTCAGTATATGTATTGCAATACAGAGTGTCTCAAAATTCCTTCAACATCCGGAACTGGGAGGTTTCTGAAATCATTTGAAGCGTTATTTTCCTTTGTAAAAATGGCGTCCGCTGCTTTGTTTAGCAGTTATTAACGAAAAAAATTGGCCAATTGACTAGGTCGCGCTCTGATTGACCCGTGTTTCTCGTTAATAACTCCTTAACAAAGCCACAGACGCCATTTTTGCAAAGGAAAATGTTGCTTCAAACGATCTCAGGAACCTCCCATTTCCGGATGTTGAAGGAATTTTGTGGCATCCTGTATATTCCAGTACATTCTACTATATTTGATTATGTACCAGCATATTTTACTGTATCGTAATAAATTCCAGTATATTACACTATATTCTAGTACATTGAAGTATATTTTCTAATTTTCGTCTTCAATTTCAAGATTAATTTATCACACTTTTTGTATGACGACAAACAGTCTGACAGTAAAGGATTATTATATTATAATTGTATTCAAAGTGTCCCATCATTTCCTTCATTTCTGTTTTCCCAAAATGAATCATTTTCTATTGTTTCTTCTTGTCATGTTTCCTTTTTACATCTTTATTGTTTATTGTCGAAGAGCATAATCTGACAACTGTATTTATTTCTACTACCATGGTTAATTGGCCTGGATGTGCTCCCTCTTTTGTCATGAATTTTTCAGCCTTCTCCCCCAGCTGTGGTTCAGATACTGCACAGTCAATTACTGAATTTCCCTTATTTCCAAGGTACATGAATCCACCTTCTCCATCTCCTGCTTAATTTTCATGTAGAATGTCCTATCCATTTTCCTCTTGCATGTCTAAAACTATTCATACTTGTGAGCTTTTAATCTTATCTTTTGTCTTTCTTCAATGTGCCTTTATCCTCCTTCTTCTTCCTCCAGTGATATAGAGCCCTCCACTTCGGCTTTCGCATTAAAGTCACCCCCAATTACCAGTTTATCATTTCGTGCTTTTCTTATTATACTTTTCAAACTTTTCATTGTTACTTTCCTAGTTTTACGTAAACCATAATTAATCTTTATCGCATGCTTCAATTTTTCTACTCGGAAAGTTGTTTTCAATTTTCATCGCCCATTTACACCGTAAGGGAAAATTACGAATAATGTGCTAATCGGCAACTAACTTCGTTACATAAAATAAAAGTGAAAAACCCTTTAGACATCAGTGAATTTTTATGCATACTGTTACGTATATTGTTATTAATAACAACAATAGTGTACACCGTTTTAGACAGGAAATGTTCATTTAAATTTACGGATTCGCCAATTATATAAAGTCAAATCCTTGTTCGATTTGTCAGAATTATTTTCTACTTTATAAGTAGCAATAGAACTATACCCTACGCGTTTATACCGTGTAGTGTTGGCAAAGCAGGAAATGATATTAGTACGATAAATATTTTTTCGAGTCGTCAGAAATCCTTTTGTTAGTTTTCGTTAGTTTTTCTTCGATTTACAATATCTTTTGCATTGTCGTGGTTAGAGTCTGCCCACTTCATTGATCCATTATTCTGTTTGTAATTGTTCCGTTAGATAGCGTTCCTATACGTTTCTGTTAAGTCGATAAACTCCGCAGTTCGATTTTTATTGAACCATAATTCTTTTATCTAATCTTTGAATGGTATGTTTTCATTCTTTTATGCCTCGTTTTATTTCGCTTCTTCGTTTCTTTATTTTGCTTCTCTCCTTGAATCCAACTAGGGATTGCAATACCGGACCAAAAATACAATACCGGTATTCGGTATTTTTTTAAACGTTGTACCGGTATACCGGTATTAATACCGGTATTATGAATTTTCATGAAGGTACAAAAACACAGTTGTTTAATAGAAAAAAACATTAACTAATTTATTGACTGCATATTCTTGAAATGTGATTGTAAAAAACATAATGCATCTATTGAACTGTCATTAAGCCTCGAACGTATTTTTCTGCACAAATTACCAGCAGTTGAAAATGCTCTTTCCGCATCCACGATGGTTGGTGGTACCGTTAATAATAAGCGATATACTTTCTCCAAATATTTACCTCGATGTCCTTCATCTTCTAACAACTCGGTCTCTCGTCCGACGGTTTTGGATAAATCTATTTTTTGTATTATTTTTGTATTATCCTTCGTGGCAATTTTTTTATTTATAGCTAATTGTAATTTCTTCTCGAGAGACAATTCTTTTTCGATATTAACATCAACATCGTCTTCAACGAATTCTTCTGGATAGGTTTGCGTTTGGTTTTCATAAATGTTTTTGTGGAAATTGACGACGAACTTAATTAAATTTGACCTTGTTAGCTTGTTTTCTTCCTTTCCGTTTTCTTTTTTAAAGTCGTTATAATTATGTAAATACCTTAAAATATTTCCTGGTTCGCTATGCCTTTCCTGTATACGAATTTTCAATGCACCGTATAATTCCGCAGACAGTGGCGCGTCCTGATCTTTAAGCGATCGCAACATAAAATTTATTGCTGCATTCGCTGTTAACGAGTTGGAATCCTTCCGACATAATGCTTCCACAGCCAGCTTTTAATTTCAAAAATCGTTCCATCGTTAATAACAAACTATTCCAGGGTGTTTTAGAATATAATATCAGCATAAGTTCTTTTTTTATTTCGGTAAGTATATATTTTTGTAAAACGGCGTTTTTAGTAGGGGAACGTTTAAATATTTTAACAACTTTTCGGATTTTTTTAATTACAGGAAGCAATCCTTGGTAAGTTAATATTTCGTCCTCGTTACTATTATCTTCGTCATATTCAAATGAGGTACTTTCAACAATTGTATTATTATTTTCTTCATTGTCACTCTCTTCGAAATCAGAATCAGAAGTTTCTAAATCCAGAGTATTTGAGCGGCGAACGTATTTCAAATAAGAGTAGATGCCCAAAAAAAATATTTATTATTTATAGCTAATACCGAAAATACCGGTATTTTAACTTAGCAAATACCGGTTTCACGAAATTGCAAAATAACACGAAATACCGGTATTCGGTATACCGGTATTGCAATCCCTAAATGCAACGTAATTCGTTTACTGGTGTCGATCAAGGCCTCCTAATACTTGGTTGCAATTGCATTGACACAATAAACTAATATTGTAAGTATAGTAAATAATAATTGTTTCAATGCCTTACTTTCATCAGCTTGTAGGAAAGTCAGAAAAATATTTTGTCGCGTTACCAAATTAAAATTAAATTCAAACTAAACCAATAAATACGATATCAATGTTTACTATTATTTATTATAACCGTATCTACCCATCGCTTGTTTCTATGTAATATATTACGTCTTCGATAGTAAACTGATTTAAATCTGTAATCCGGCAGCTGAGATTTTTATTCAGACTTTAAATCTGCACGAAACAGATTTACAGCGAGAAATAAAATGGAGAATCTTACATCGAATCAATACGCGAGGCGAAGGAACAGTAGAAATATTCCGAATATATATTCTCTTCATAGATTTCACGATAGGATTCGAAAAGCACTCTCATCCGTGGAAAAAGCACTCTTGGAGCCTGGTAACTTTGCCAAATGTTCCTTTCGGTGCCTGGAAATCACATCGATTGTTTTCTTTCGCTACTTCCGAACGTTTCCAAAGCATTTTCGCATTTTCCTTCTATTAAGTTATTGTACATGAAAAGGCCGAATTTTAAATCAATTTTCACAAAAGAATATTGCAAAATTTATTCGATAACAATATTTTTTTATAGATATGCATTTGCAAATGTAAAGTTGTGATATGTAATTGTGAAAATTACATTGTTAAGGAAACAGTGTTTCATAAGCTCCATTTTATTTTTCAACTTTAATCCATCTACAAGATTGTACTTAAATATGTGTCTGATTTATTTATAATTAGAACGGTAACATACGTTCACATACACATACTAATCCACACTAAACGGTTCACATACACATACTAATCCACTCTTTATCTTCTCGCCGCGCGTTTCGACCAGAGTCGCCAGATGAGAGGAGGGAGAACGAATTCAGCGGAAAAAGTTACCCTTTGAATTTTGGACGTACAGTAAAGTCGCGTTATTTTGCAATCGGCTGTGTTCTGCGCAAAGAAATATCGTGTAGAGACCCTAGTAGCACAAAATATTGTATCCACATTCATATAATATTAAAAAGAGATTCAATCTGTTTTTAATATTCGAATATACATACAATATTTATTTGACATCAAGTAACAAATTTTTTTTTTGAACATGCAGAAAATATCTATCTCATGTTACAAGAAAAATATTTTTTTCTAAATATAAAATGAATCTTTATTTCATATTAGAAATAGAATATTTTTTCTTAATGTACAAATAATATTTATTTCATATTATTAAAAAAATATTTTTTTCTCATTATAAAAATGAATCTTTACTTAATAATAGAAATAGAATATACAGGGCGTCCTGGTTAAGTGAGAACAGCAGAATATCTCGGATGGTTTTGTCGATATCAAAAAAGTGTTCATACAAAAGTTAATTGTTCGATATGAAGGAAACAATCATATGGTGAAATTTTTTCGGGATTAGTATGGTTGGGAGGGAGCATTTCGAAGTAGAAATAAGTTTTTTAAATGGAATATCCTATTTTTTATACCACAGATCGATAGGGTATCGAATTCTGAGCATAAAAGTGCTGACCTTCATATGTCCTAAACCTAATAGTTAACGAGATTTTATCGAAAAAAGAAAGATCGATACTCTTGCTTATGACTGAGTCTACCGCGCCAACCGCGGTGAACGTGCAAAAGAAGCCGAACGTAGAAAAGGACAGCATGTAAACACGGATCGCGCTGTCGTTCCTTGCGCCCGGAACTTTCATCATCGATTAAACCACTAAATACAGTTGAAATTATATCGTATTTAGTGTCATTTTAATCAGAAAAATGCCACTATCAAGTTAGTAAAAGTCTCATAAAAAATTAATGAAAAATAAAAAAGTTTCGTAATTGGATTAGAAGTGGTTCACACCGATATACCCGACCCGAGATCAGATTACGCGGCATGTTTACACTGCTCGCAGACCGAGGCAGCTCGAGCTTCGTTGCCCCTTAGTGGAGGGGGTAGGCACTTGACAAATTCTGGGTAGGCGGTCGCTGAGAAATAACGCGACTTTACTGTAATGCATTCCTAGCGACACTAATATGAACACTTTAATCAACCGTATTGGTTTACGCAATGTCGCTAGGTGAGGAGTGCGAGTACCAACTGAGGGGAAAGAGTTACTTTCTCTGTGCTGGTATCGGACACGAGCACGACAAAGACGAAACGCGTCACGTGACAGGGCGGAAGCGTGGGGAATAGCGACGTAGAACGGGAAGGTAGAGTGGGGGACAAGTTTTAGTCTGACGACACTGGTTTAGACCAAACGAACGAATCCTCGTTCGGCCGCAAGTTCGACAAAATTGGAATTCAAACGAGCATGCACCTGGGCCCGTTAATGTATTCGTCGAACGTTCGGAATCCTCGAAGGATGCTACGAATGTTCAGCTCAATACATAGTTTTCACATAAGACGAATACGGAGATACGTTTATTATAATTAAACAGCTGATCTTTATGCGAAATAAACATTGTCTTCACCATTGCAAGACACAGAGAAGCCATATGTATAAAGCTGTCATTCTATTTTCAACAATTTTAAATTGTCTTAATGTTTCTACTGTTTTAAATTACATCCACCGAGTTTTGTCATAAATGCAAAATTATATTTGATAATTATATTATATAATTATATTAGATAATTATATTATATAATTA
>CM052191.1:2085445-2104427 GCA_028455805.1 Lasioglossum figueresi | reverse complement strand
TTTTTGTACAACGAAAAGTAACGGAGATTTTTAGGTGTCCTGCTTTATCGAATTCACCCTGTATATTGGATTGGCAAGAAAGTAATTTCGGTATTTTAAGGTGAAATAAAAGCCAATTTTTTTTATCCATGCAACGAACTTTAATCGATAAAATATTTTCCATTTTGTTCGATGATCTTCTGCCATCTTTCTGGTAGTATCATAATTCCGCACTCATGAAACTTTTGATTGTTATCGGCAAGGAACTGATGCAAGTGCGATTTCGGTTCATCAGAATTAACGAATGTTTTACCATTCAAAGAGTTTTGTAAACTCCGGAATAAATGGTAATCTGATGGTACAATGTCCGGGCTATACGTGTTATCAAAGATGTGTGCGACAAAACAAAATGGTAAAACATTCAGTGATGATGATGACCTGATATCGCACTTGGATCATTTTTTTACTGTTGAGGACCAAAAGCTTTATGTGCGCGGATTTATGAAGCTACCAGAAAGATGGCAAAAGATCATCGAACACAATGGAAAATATTTGATTGATTAAAGCTCGTTGCTTGAATAAAAAAATTCGGTTTTATTTCACCTTAAACACCGAAATTACTTTCTTGCCAACCCAATATTATGCACTAAAAGTAGTGGGATTTTGAAAAATGAAGATGACCCTCATTTTTCATGAAAAAATTTTTTTCAATTTTTTTCCATTCTCTTGCATTTGTCAGACGATCGTTTATATTGCATCGTCGGCATCTTTTATAAATATCGACAACTCTTCTACTACATTTCTTTAATATACATATGTACGTATAACATTATTTTCGTTTTTACCGCATGCTTGAATAATTCCATCAACTTTCACGTTCAGGATTTTGATCGAACACTTTCTGTCACGTCCAGTAACCACCGGGAAAATTTCAGAGAATGTCTGAGAAAACTCGAACGAAAGCTTGACTATGCTCGGGAAGATAAATGACTGTGAAATAGAAGTATGAAAAAGTGAAAGTTGTGAGAAACAGAAATTGAAAAAATCCTGCAGGAATATTATAAAAGTTCCAGCTGACAGAATTTTACAACCAATACTTTCCTACTCGGCATAGCGTGGTTGCAATGATTTCTTCAAAGAAAATTTGGATTCGGATTTTATCTTTAGAACGCGTTATTTTTACTATTTTTACTAAATGTAAATAGTAATGATTTGACTGCGCACGTTTATGGAATTTGAAATTTTTCTAGACGAATTTTAAGAAACTCGAATCAAACAAAATCTTATTTTCCATGATAGTAGTCTTAGATCTGAAAGAAATTGAAATCGTACTAAATTCTGTCGTATTTTATATCCTAGCATTTTTTTTAAATTTTCAAAAGTCATAATTGCGTAAAGATCCGCAGTGTAGTAATCGATGAACAGACATATCTAAAATGATTTGTTTCTGATATGTAGATAATAATTTACGACAGCAGGTTGCTTATAATATATATTCTAACAATGCTTATACATATGTTTATATTTATAAACCGAAAATTCTAAAAATTAATGAATGAAAGTGTTGATATTTATTTGTATATAAGAATCTATTTAAATATTTCGAAACTATTATAGTTGAAAATTTCATTTGCATTTTCCCTCTGCATAATACTTGAACATTTTCATTTATTTTTGTCTAATGCACTTGGCAACAGACACAAGTCTGCTCTACTCTTTCGGTATTAAATTTGATAATTATTATTAGAGACTGAACATTTGTGAATCTTCCATAACAAAGAGTAAAAGTAAGTAGGTCGGTCGATAGTTCTGTCCGATCGGACAATGCTATTTCGACGTGGAATTCATTAGCTCGATTTATCTCGATCTGCAGCCTCTGCCAGTGCTATTTCCGACAGGTTACTTCCTCCTCGTGCGACGATGCATGTCCTGTTCTTCATACATAAATAGACACTTTGCAAACTTGCTTAATATGATAAAGTTGGCAACAGTGATGTTGCAAATCACAAAACTGCGAAAATACAACGTAACGCAAGGTCAACAACGTAGAACGTTTATTATTATTTAAGAATATGTATAATGTATGCACATACAGGATGTACCAAAAATATTGTACTTCCTTAAATGGGTAATTCCTGAGGTCATTTGGAACAACTTTCTCCTTTATGAAAATGTTCTACGCGGCTTTGTTGTGGAGTTATTAACGAAAAACACGGGCCAATCAGAGCGCGGCTATAGAGACCGCGTTCTACCTCAGCCAATGCCAACGCTACGCTCAGCAGGACCTGTCACCTAGGCGGAGCCATCCGCTGTAACCGTGCTTCGATTGGTCCGCGTTTTTCGTTAATAACTCCTTAACAAAGCCGCGTAGAACATTTTTGCAAAGGAAAAAGTTACTTCAAATCATCCCAAGAATCCTTTCAGAGAAGTACAACATTTTTGGAACACCTTTTACAAACAAGGAGAAAGTTAAGTTTGTAAAATGTCTTTTTATAACTATAGAATGTCTGTTCTCTTTAAGGATTAATCATTAAAATAAATTGTCTATTTTAAGCAGTTAAACGTCTTTATGCACAAAAATGTCGTAGAAGGGAAAAGAAAATGTATATTCTTTGCATGGCTACATTTATTTTAATGCTTAAATATTGATTACGAACGAATCAAATTTTATTTCGTCTAAAATGAAACGCGTAACATTCATATTTGTTAGACTTCGTTAAAAACCTTCTTCACGAGTCTGGCTCGTCAAAATACGGCAAGGGATTAACATCACGCAACTGTTACGGTTTCTGTGTTTCATTTTCGCGGAGAAACTTTGGCGAACGTGTGATAAAAATATCACTGAAAGTAAAGAAATGTTTATGTATTGCATTGGTAGTTGACATACGGACACTTTGTGCCGGATCACTTTGAAGTCTCAACGGACAAAGTGTAGTTGCCCGAAGGGTCGGTTGTCGATCGATCTCTAAAAATGGGAGAACGTAAAAATCGAGACACCTAAGACAGTGCTATCGAAGATTCTTCACGTGTTTATTACAAAAATAAAATACAAGAGAACACAATCCAATATATATAACATCTACCAGCATACGAAAATAAAGCAAGGGTTTATTCGACCCTTTTTATAGAAGTTTTACTTGAACTTCTGTAAATAAAAGTTATTTATCCAACTTCTAACTTTTACATAATTTTCGTTTTGTTTTAAGTAAACTTTGAATATTAATGCTTTTCATGGGTTGCACGGATTTAATTTTAATATAGTTATTTCACGTTCAATTAATTAAAGTTAGGATAGATGTTTACATTAAATATACATGTTTGTAATTGGTATTGTTTAAGCAGTTGAAAATAAATATGTACCGTATAAAGTGTCCATAATTGTTTTAACAAATATATATAGTTAAATTATCAATAAAAGTTGACGTATGAAGCTTAAAACTTGATAATGGATTCCGAAGATTTTGCTACTAATAAGACAAGTATCTTCGCCATGTTATTCTTCCTTGTGGAATACACAATTTTCCAAACTGGATCGACCCATCGAATGCAATTTGTCGTTCGACGTTGAAACTAAGAGTAAAACTGATAGGAACAGGCTACGGAGGGAAAACCGATAACGACTTTTCGAGAATTCTCCTCGTAAATGGATTTTACGCTTTTGATCACAATTTACAGTTACAGATACTGTTGCGCGTAAAAGAACGTCTGCAAGAGGATGCCTTTCACGAGTATGTTACGTAAAACACTATTCAATGAAATAAAAAATCAATTCTTATGCGTTCCTTCGTAATCATTCGACTCCGGATCACATTATGGATTTATAGCAAAACTGTGTAACTGAAATTCCAAATTGTTGGAAAATTTTAAAAATTGAATATGTCAATATACAGGGTGTTTCGTCTAAAACAGGACACCTAAATATCTCCTCTATCTCTGATAATACAAAAAATGTTCCTAAAATAATCTAAATGGTCTCAAAAGTCGAATCAGATGGAAGAATCGTTTTTTATGAATTGTAATTTTTTAATCGTTTTTTCAAGGTCACTCGTGTTTTTTTTACATATACACATACATTTTTTGTTGTTGCATGTTATAGCAAACATTATTGTGCGTTCATCCATGTTTAATAGCACGACCTTGAAATGACCGTGAACTCTAAAATTTGTTAATTAATGCAGAACTTACTTTCAGCGACATTTCAGATTTCAACGGCAACAGAAATTCGACCATGAACTTGAACTTGTAAATAATCACATTTATTACTGCAATGAATGTTCGAAACGAAGTCCTTCCGTTGTGATACATTTCGTGAGGCGAAAAACGACAGATTGTACAGCTCTTTCGATGATTTCAGGTTTCGTATCGGCAAATGCAGCAATTATTCGTTCCTTCATATTTTCTGGCGTCGTGGGCTGCTCTTGATAAACCGTACCCTTCAATGTCCCCCATAAGAAAAAATCAAGTGGGGTGAGATCGGGTGAACGAGCCGGCCATGATACAGGTCCATTGCGTCCAATCCAACGATTTGGGAAGTTTTCGTTGAGGACACGTGTTGCGATACGGGAAAAGTGTACTGGACACCCATCGTATTGATACCATAATACTAGACGGTCCCTAAATGGTACATCTTCTAATAAACCTGGTAGAATATGTTCTAAAAATTCAGCATACTTCTGCCCAGTTTGCGTACCGTTGATAAAATACGGCCCATTTATCCTATTATTTAGAATACCACACCAGACATTTATGCTCCATGATCTCTGCTTATCGAGTTGTCTAAACCATCGTGGGTTTTCAACCGACCAATAATGCATATTCTTGAGGTTCACCTGACCACGATTTGTAAAGGATGCTTCATCCGTAAACAATACTGTTTGGAAAAACATTTCATCGCTTTCATATTTCCGTATACCCCATTGAGAAAAGTGTACGCGGTTTTTAAAGTCTCTTCCATGGAGCTCTTGGCGAAGAGATAAATGGAAATGATGACATTTTTTGGAATGAAGAATCCGGAATATGCTTGTCACGTTAATACCGGTTTCACGTCCAAGTTGCCTTATACCAACATGCGAGATTTGATTAACTTCAGCGATGATATTGTTCATATTTGCTTCACGAGTAACAGTCTCACGTCTCGCACGAATGTTTCTGTTGACGCTACCAGTCTCACGAAATGTTCTAACAATATTTGAGTATGCGGAACGTGATGGACAAGAACGTTCTGGAAATCTGTCTTTGTAAATTCGTATTGCTTCTCTTAGACACTCTCGAGCTTCATCGTAAATTAAAACCATTTGAATTTTCTCCTGTTCCGAATAACGCATTATGGATCGCTTGTCGATACACTGAGAAATCTAGCAGCGAGCAAACTCTTAAATACATATCTCTCTCGTTCTCTATGTACACAGAGGAACGATACAATGTGTTTATTTACAAGTTCAAGTACATGCTCGAATTTTTGTTACCGTTGAAATCTGAAATGTCGCTGAAAGTAAGTTCTGCATTAATTAGCAAATTTTAGAGTTCACGGTCATTTCAAGGTCGTGCTATTAAACATGGATGAATGCACGATAATGTTTGATATGACATACAACAACAAAAAATGTGTGTATATATGTAAAAAAACACGAGTGACCTAGAAAAATGATTAAAAAATTACAATTTATAAAAAACGATTCTTCCATGTGATTCGTCTTTTGAAACCATTTAGATTACGTTAGAAACATCTTTTGTATTTTTAGAGATAGAGGAGATAGGTGTCCTGTTTTAGACGAAACACCCTGTATGTAGAGTGAACCACGAATCGTGATTAGTAAAGATCAATCTGCTATTAGCAGTCCAATCGAAAATGTTTTTATCAGCTTTTGCATGGTTTCAAGAGAGCTTTCACGTGATTATAAAAAAATTTTCGAGTCTTTCCAAGGTCACCTTGAATTTTTTGCAAATAAACATAAAATTCTTTTACGCCTATTTGTTAAAGAATTTCAAGGCGAAATTAATTTTAATATTATTATATAATTATTATATAATTAATAATTAAAATTAATTTTTTTAAATTTCATTTTACAACAAATTTGCTATAATTATTCGTGATTCACCCGGTATGTGATTTCTCCTCTATTATAATCATTAAGGGAAGAAATAACATTTAATTTGGTTTCCATTTCTTGCAATCGATGCAGACAATTTTTATATTACATAAAGATCTGCAGTCTGGTAACCATTATTAGAAATGTTTAGAATATTATTGTCCAGACTATTTAGAATATTGAAACTTTACGTCAATTGTTTCTCCTGTTCGTAATTCTTATTTAAAAACGTTTAGAATATTTATAATATTACCACTTAACGTTAATTGTTTCTCCTTCTCGTAATTATGTAAACGTGCTGCCCAACAATTTGTAATTAAATTAACATTACGTTCTCGCACACGTATCGAATTACTGGTATTGAAGAATAAATTGTACGATAATCATTTTGCCATCTCTATAACTGTATATTTGTAGTAAATATTACCAACGTAGCAATTATTGCTGACAGCATTTAATAATTTATTGAAATAAACAGTTCGATACTTTCATGTTAACCGATAATTGCCACGATAAAATAGAATTGTTTATGTTCTCTTTATTATGCAGTATATGTATATATACCTACCAATTTAATTTCTCTTCTTTTCAATACATTTCCCACGTTAATATTATATATTCATATGACTAATTTTTATAAGTACTAAATAATAATTATTTTTTAAGGCATATTGGGATTATAAAATGCCACATTATTAAGTTAGAAAACTTTCTATGCTTAATGATAATAATCTCTTATGCATTTAAATAGTAATCTAGCTCTGGTCATTTTAATCTTATTTTTTTACTGATTTCGTATCAAGTTTATATCATAATAATTTTTATAAGAACTATTTCAATAATAATAATTTTTATGGCATATTGGGACTACAAAGTGCCACATTATTTAGTTACAAAACTTTTCTATGCTTAATGATAATAATCTCTTTTGCATGAAAATAGTAATGTAGCTCTGTTCTTTTTAATCTTATTTTTTCACCGATTTCGTAGCAAATTTATGTGATAATAATTTTTATAAGTACTATTTACATAATAACAATTTTTATGGCATATTGGGACTACAAAGTGCCACATTATTTAGTTACAAAACTTTCTATGCTTAATGATAATAATCTCTTTTGCATGAAAATAGTAATCTAGCTCTGTTCATTTTAATCTTATTTTTTCACCGATTTCGTAGCAAATTCATATGATTATAATTTTTATAAGTACTATTTAAATAATAATAATTTTTATGGCATATTGGGACTACAAAGTGCCACATTATTTAGTTACAAAACTTTTCTATGCTGAATGATAATAATCTCTTTTGCATGAAAGTAGTAATGTAGCTCTGTTCATTTTAATCTTATTTTTTCACTGATTCGGTAACAAGTTTATATGATAATAATTTTTATAAGTAGTATTTAAATAATAATAATTTTTATGGCGTATTAGCACTACAAAGTGTCGCTTTATTTAATTAAAAAACTTTTCTATGCTTAATGATAATAATCTCTATTGCCTGAAAGTAGTAATCTAGCTCTGATCATTTTAATCTTATTTTTTCGCTGATTTCGTGGCAAATTTATATGATAATAATTTGTATAAGTACTATTTAAATAATAATAATTTTTATGGCATATTGGGACTACAAAGTGCCACATTATTTAGTTACAAAACTTTTCTATGCTTAGTGACAATAATCTCTTTTGCATGAAAATAGTAATGTAGCTCTATTCATTTTAATCTTATTTTTTCACTGATTCGGTAGCAAGGGATGAAGAAGCAGAAAGGTTTACTGGCCCCGTGTCATTAGTCAACAGTTTCTTATCCTTGGAATAGGCATCTGACAAATTACATGGAACGAATAATGGGTGTGACAGTGGTAAATGGGACTTCGCCATTTTTCATTCACTGGCAAATGCGACTTCGCCATTTTAAACTTCAGCAGCCGAACAGGAGCTTATACCTCACCATCTAAATTTAAATTCATTAAAATTCTCTAGCCTCAGCGATGATAAGCCATTTTACGAAACTTCGGTAAACAATTTAAAATTTCCATGGTTAATTTCAAACCCAGTATGATATTAAATCGTTGCGGATTATTTTCGTTCGGACAGCAACTAAATTCATACAGTAAATTAAATATTTGACAAGGTTCAAAATTTTTCCATCCCTTCTAGTTAAATGCATTTTATGTGCTAAAACTCAACAAACAAATTTTTATATTAATATACACTGTATAATTACTAAATTTGAATGTCGATCGTAATATGAATATTTTAATATAAATTGGTGCAGGCAGCTTCAGAAGGTTGCACATTAAATTGTACCAATCAATATCAATTTTAAATTCACTATCTAATTTCAATTTCTACCTACATACAGAACATTTCGAACAAATCGTTAATAAATAATTCATAAATGTTTCTCAAACTTGGAAAAATTGGAATTACTAACGTTTCCAAAATATTTGATGCGAAGAATCGAACAAATTACTAAATTCAAAGGAAAAATGCGATAAAATTTAATTTATACTTTATTGTTTATTCTATACTGTTTGAATTGATAAAAATGCTTCCACTGGAAATGATTAAACAAAGGATCTAGCAGACTAAGCATGGTGAATCGGCCCCACCCCGGGTTTTTATTGAAATTATGTGGAAAACATTGCTTTTAGGTTGAAAGATAATCCCCCAAAATTTCAAGTCTCTAACCCTTCGTATAAGGATTATATGAGGGTAAATGCTCTTAACTATATCATTTTTTTTCTCGGTTGTTAATTAAGATATTCTAGTAAAAAAAATACGAAAATACTCGTACTTACGTCCTTTATAACATACATTTTTTCACAATTGTGATCAAATTATTAAGGGTAGAAAAAAAAAATTAAATTTTTTAGGGGTGGGAATTTCAAACAACCCTTCGAGTGACCACTTTAAAAAAATTCAACAGCAATGTTCTGTTACCTATCTAATACGTACAAAAGTTGCAAGATGGTCGGAGGGGTGGAACATAGTTAAATATTGAAAAAACAAATGAAATTACGCCATTATAATAGTACAATATATAGTTTCTCCGAACACGTTTCTTTAGGGAGGCATTACACTTAATGCACCTATTTTCACTATTGCTTTCAGACATTTTGTACGTGGTTTGAATGTATATTTTAAACCTTCCTCGCACCCTTCAATTCCAACTTGGACACTTAAACCCGTGTTAGATAGCAATTGAAAACTTCAAATGTTTTAATAAATGTTCCTATACATCTACTATAGGTACTATACAGAGTCGCGAATTGTAAGAAGGATTACCAAAACCTGAGAATTCGTTTGGAGGATTTTACTTATAAGGGATGTGGAAATTGTAGTGGAGGTGGTAAAACCTAGTGGAAGAAATTGGGGGTGGATTGTGGAAACAGAGGAAACATTGTCTTCGCATGTTATTGTTATGGCACCCTAAAGACGCACGGAAATCTGGAGAATCCTGTCGCGTCGCGTTCAAGAGCCTTCGACTCGTGGGTCAAATTGTGTCGAGTCGAGTGGTCGAAGTGCTTGACAATTAGTGTCGAATTTCTAGGCATCGCGCAGCGTACTGCGCGTAACGTGCGAATAACAAGGGTTTGGACCGAGTGTTTAGACTGATCGATTTTTCCATTTACGAGACGTGAAAGTTGTAGTGGAGATGGTAAAACCTAGTGAGAGGAATTGGGGGTGAGTTGTGGGAACAGAAGAAACATTGTCTTCGCATGTTATTACTATGGCGCCTTAAAGGCACACGAAAATCTAGCGAATCCCGTCGCGTCGCGTTCAAGAGTCTTCGACTCGTGGGCTACATTGGGCTCGACAATTAGTGTCGATTTTCTAAATCAACTAACAAGCCAAGACAGCCGAGCGCGATGTAGTGGGTGTGTGTGATCTTGAGTTCAAGATCAATAATAAATACGTATATTCGCAACTATAATCTTCCACTAATAGTATTCCTACATTAAAATGGCGTAATTTCATTTGTTTTTCAATATTTAACTATGTTCCACCACTCCGACCATCTTGCAACTTTTTTACGTATTAGATAGGTAACAGAACATTGTTGTTGAATTTTTTGAAAGTGGTCGCTCGAAGGGTTGTTTGAAATTCCGACCCCTAAAAAATTAAATATTTTTTTTCCACCCTTAATAATTTGATCACAATTGTGAAAAAATGTATGTTATAAAGGACATAAGTACGATTATTGTCGTATTTTTTCTATTAAAATATCTTAATTAACAACCGAGAAAAAAAATGATATAGTTAAGGGTATTTACCTTCATATAATCCTTATACGAAGGGTTAGAGACTTGAAATTTTGGGGGGTTATCTTTCAACCTAAAAGCAATGTTTTCCACACAATTTCTACATTTCACGATACATAGTATAACGATAGAAATCGCATAAATTAAATGAATTCAATTATTTTTAAATGACAACAAAGGACCAGCTACTTTTAATCGGTTTAGTGTTAAATAAACTGTTTCGAAAAGATGGTTTGATCCATAGGTTTTTAATAAACAACTGCTGATCGAGATGACCTTGACAAAATGTTGAAAAAATTGATATTCTTTTCGTGCATACTTATTAAATGTTGCTATAGGTGTTCTATAGGTCAACAACCCGTTGTGCACAAGTCCACGTGCACGAATCAGATTAGATCGTGAGCGCCTGGTGGGGTGGCGTCTAGGACTGAGGTTGTAGGGAATTCTGGTAGGAAAAGCTCGCTCGCTCGTAGACTGTGAGCTTCGGACCCTTAGCTTCATTATGTATGTATGTATAATCCGTGTTACGTTATTTGCCTTGGTAATTCAACTCGGTCGATATTCCACCATTTTTCTTTCGAGCGAATTAATAAACTCGCTTCACTCCTCCGGCGAGCTCTGTCATTCACTATTGTATACATAATCGGAACTAGAGAAAAGTACCTTTGTCGGAAGACAAGTGGCTTCCGTTTCATTCCGATGAATGAATGCATTTAGACTCGCCATTCTTATTTTTCGATTCACCCATGCAACTTTCATCGAACGGTTTTGTTTGCACGCCAATGAATTCGTCGATCGGCTGTTGTTGTATTGCAGTCTGAATTTATCATTTTTGCACGTTAGTTATTTCAACTAAGAGACTGTCGACAGTACCGATGGGATCTGAATCACTACGAATCGCTTCGATTCGATGTTTACGACAAAATATTCGAATAACTTGCAATATAATTCGAAGCTGCGAACTCTTAGACGTCTTGAAAGTCTTTCATTGTCTTGAAAATCTTGAAAGCCTTAAAACTTTGGAAAGTTTGCAGGAATTGAAACTCTTGAAATGTTACATCTATCACGGAACAATGATTACGTTATGTCAACATTGGGATGAATAACAGCATGAACGTACCAATATTATAAAAAGTATAACATTTATTAAGATTATCAAGACTTTTCAAATTTTCAAGATTTCAAGAATCTTGATTTCGAATAAATATCGAATTGATCCGAAACTCTGTGGTGATTCATTTGTTCGAAAACTTTGCGAGACAGAGTATTGAATGCCCATCACTAGTCGACAGTGATTTTTTCCATACTAACGCACTGGAAACATCAATATCATGGTTACTAACTTTATTTCTGTTTGTAAATAAACTTTTCACGAGCATTAGAAGCAACAACTTCAACAATTAACACTCAACACTTGCTTTTCAGAGTTTTTGGGATGTTCCAATTTATACAGCAAAATTTTTATTACCGAAAACTTGCCTTCAGAAACTTAGCTATAAATTTTATCCGTTAACGCTGTCGTTATACTTTTTCCAGCGAAAATGTAGCTGGCAACTATACCATTTCAACGGTGTCAATTTGTGTGCATAATTCTCATCCTATGAAATTTTATAGCTAAAAAACGAAACGTGCCTCAACCTTCACTACAGTCTCTTACAATATTATTTGAAATAGCACAGCAATGAAAACATGCAATTATTGGCAACTAAGATTTTAATAAATTGATAATTGAGTCCTAAATAATTTATTATAAGAAATAGACATTTCAAATGTTCGTCGTGAACTCATATTTTCTATAAAGTTTAATATTAAGATCAATAATATAGTCGAAAGATTAAGACTTGTCGGGCATATGTCCGGTACTGGCAGAGAAGGGGTAACTTTTTCCCCTTAAGGGAAAACCTACACTCACTCACCGCTATACCACGTATACGTACGCGAGGATAACAAAGGGTCCGGGAATCCACTCCTGATTTCTCAATATTGCAAATACGGGGTTTCTTAGTAGTCAAAATCGCTAGATGAAAGATTAATCTAGGGGGTTATTTGCCTCAAAAGTCCTACTTTTACGTTTACCACGGTTAATTCTCATTATTCGGCAGCATAATTAAGCTACGCTTAAGTGCATTGGACCCTTATCGCCGTAAAAGTTAGAAATCGAAGCGTGGAATGTATACACAAAAGTCGGCACGAACTTATGGGATGACCTAATATTTTTCAAGGCTGCCGATGTTCCTTCAGAAGTTTGACGTTCGTTTTCTGCTCGAGTTGCAAAGAATGCAATAATTTAGTTACACAGCAAATTGTGGGGTTTACTTAAAGACTGCGTATCCTAGACAGACGACACTCGCAGGGTGACTGTACACAGTCACCACGGTACACTCACTCACCGCTGGACCACGTATACGCACTCGAGGATTACAAAGGGTCCGGGAATCCACTCCTGATTTCTCAATAATGCAAATACGGGGTTTCTTAGTAGTCAAAATCGCTAGATAAAAGATCAATCTAGGGGGTTATTTGCCTCAAAAGTCCTACTTTTACGTTTACCACGAGTAATTCTCATTATTCGGTAGCATAATTAAGCTACGCTTAAGTGCATTGGTCCCCTATCGCCGTAAAGGTTAGAAATCGAAGCGTGAAATGTATACACAAAAGTCGGCACGAACTTATGGGATGACCTAATATTTTTCAAGGCTGCCGATGTTCCTAGAGAAGTTTGACGTTCGTTTTCTGCTCGAGTTGCAAAGAGTGCAATAATTTAATTAGACAGCAAATTGTGGGGTTTACTTAAAGACTGCGTCTCCTAGACAGACGATACTCGCGCGTGACTGTACACAGTCACCACAGTACACTCACACACCCCCAGACCACGTATCGGGATTCCACTCCTGATTTCTTAATAATGCAAAGGCGGGGTTTCATAATAGTCAAAACTGTTAGATGAAAGATCAATCTTGGTGGCCATTTGCCTCAAAAGTCCTACTTCTGCGTTTACGACGCGTAATTCTCATTATTCGACAGCATATCGACATCCACGATAGGCGGCAGCACCGCCGCCTGTCCATTCCTTTCGCGGCTCGGCGACATGCTGCCGCATAATGAGAATTACGCGTCGTAAACGTAAAAGTAGGACTTTTGAGGCAAACAGCCCCCTAGACTGATCTTTCATCTAGCGATTTTGACTACATAGAAACCCCGTCTTTGCATTATTAAGTAATCAGGAGTGGAATCCCGGACCCTTGGAATCCTCGCGTACGTATACGTGGTCTGGCGGTGTGAATATACTGTGGTGACTGTGTGCAGTCGCGCGCGAGTGTCGTCTGTCTTGGAGACGCAGTCCTTAATTCGTTCTCCCGCCCCTCGTCAGGCGACTTTAGTTGGAACACCCTGCGCGCATTATAGAAAATTAGTCGATCCTCTAAAGATTTCCCAGGACACATTACGAGTCTTCGGTGATGTCCTCGCTGAACGACACTTTTGTACGAAATGCATCAAGTTGGAGCATTTTCATTCTGTTCTTATCAGCGAAGAGGGACGGCGTAGGTTTTCCGTCCTCCGAAACAAGATTAGAAGACGGAAAGGAAGAAATATATACTCTCCGTACGTAACAGGCACTTTGTTTGAGAAATTTATGTTAGAGTCAGTCTAAAGGAGTATCATTGCATTCGCTTTGCTGTTACGGTTTTACTTTTCCACGAACTTGCTGTCCGTAAAGGGGACCGTGCGCTTTAAAGATTCATCCGCGGGCTGGCTTTCCAGTGTGCGGTCGCCAACAGTCATTACCAGAAAATTTACCGGCAGTCACGTAGAAGAAGAGATGCTTACGTGCGAAACCTGTTTTAACAGCGGCGGATCCACAAATACGTTACTGACGGTCGACGAAACTCTCGGTCAGACCTCCAAGGGCGTAGCAACTGGCAAAGCGAAATTCAGGCCTGGATACGTCACAAATCTTTGACCAGTCAAACGGAAATTGGACGAGTCCATGTGTACTACTACCTACACATCTACTCTCCGTAACCATCTGTTGCCCCAACTAACACTTTCTTGTATTCCGGTTTCTAATCGAAGTAATCGAGTTATACTCCGCAACTACACTATACAGTAAAGTTGCGATTCCTGTCAAACAGCCTGTGTTCTGCACGGACAGTGATCGCGTACCGAATTACTTTTTTATGACTGCGTCTACCGCACCGACCGCGCCGAAAGTTCAAACGGAAGCCGAACGTAGAGAAGGACAGCATGACAGTGGAGTGGATAGGCACGTGACTGTGATCGCGTACCTGATCGCTGACAGTGAACGCGACTTTACTGTAGACTTTACTGTACATTTTACTATAACTCTTAACTTAACCATAAGAGATACCCGGATGAAGTTTCCACTAAAATTCATTAAAAAATTATTCCTATCTACCGATCATTATCGTAATAAATATATAATATATTTTTTGTCATAATTTCATAATATATTGTTTAAATTTTATTCTCCTAAAATAATATTTGAAATTGATTACTCGTTACTTATTTAGTACTTTTCCAGGTAATTTAAATCAAAGATGTCTGATTAGTTAATTAGTTAGTTTATTCTTTACTCTATGAGTACTGGCGAGTACATAGAGATTTATCTGCCCAAAACAAACCTGTCTTAGTCTTTGATTAGAAATTTCTTCGTACAACTTGACATTTGGTCTTCATATTGTAGTAGTTTGTGGTTTATGGCTGTTGTCAAGGTATTTAGGGCAACGCATGCTATTAGACAGAAGACAGCAGTACCTCTCCGAATGTAAACCGATCAACACCTGTAATCCTCGCAACTTATAATAAATCACTTTTACAAAAAGCCCTACAGAAGGTATTTCTTCTTTTAATAATAATTGCAATACGTCACCCAACAATTTTCTTAAAGTTTGTTTCATGTCATAAATATACAGTGGATTTTATGCATTTATGACAAAAATGAGTAGGTGTAATTTAATTTAAAAATATTTTTGTATTATTTTCAACCTATGAACATATTAAGAGTGAAGATAAATTTCTGTTTCACTCCGTTCGTTGCAGTTTATAAAGCAACAAATAAGGATCCGCCGTCTAATCATAAATACATAAAATCCACAGTTATATTTCCAACGTAATGTTAATCACCGAAATATTTTTATAAATTGTTCGTCACATGTAGCGTTCATTGAAAATCAATATTACGGTATAGCGTCGATTCAAGTAAAACTGCCGGGTCCGTGCTGTTTCTTAGATCGTGTGGTTCCACTGTTTCTTGACAAAACTACTCCAAAATTGTAGTCAATTGTGGTTTTATGACTGTTGCCAAGGTATTTAAGGCAACGCATGTTATTAGACAGAAGACAGCAGTTCTTCTCCGAATGTAAACCGATCAACACCTGTAATCCGAGCAACTTATAATAAATCACTTTTACAAAAAGCCCGACAGAAGGTATTTATTCTTTTAATAATTGCAATACGTCACCCAACAATTTTCTTAAAGTTTGTTTCACGTCATAAATATACAGTGGATTTTACGCATTTATGACAAAAATGAGTAGGTGTAATATAATTTAAAAATATTTTTGTATTATTTTCAACCTATGAACATATTAAGAGTGAAGATAAATTTCTGTTTCTCTCCGTTCGTTGCAGTTTATAAAGCAACAAATAAAGATCAGCTGTCTAGTCATAAATACATAAAATCCACAGTTATATTTCCAACGTAATGTTAACCACCGAAATGTTTTTACAAATTGTTCGTCACATGTAGCGTTCATTGGAAATCAATATTACGGTATAGCGTCGATTCAAGTAAAACTGCCGGGTCCGTGCTGTTTCTTAGATCGTGTGGTTCCACTGTTTCTTGACAAAACTACTCCAAAATTGTAGTCAATTGTGGTTTTATGACTGTTGCCAAGGTATTTAAGGCAACGCATGTTATTAGACAGAAGACAGCAGTTCTTCTCCGAATGTAAACCGATCAACACCTGTAATCCTCGCAACTTATAATAAATCATTTTTTACAAAACGCCCTGCAGAAATCAGAAGTGGGATTTGAGCTAGTGCGCGCAAAAAATTAAAGTCGTGATCGATTAAAGTTGTAATCGTGTGAAAGTGAGTTTTGCGGGGGTTGAGTCGGTTACCATAATTTCAACTATATTTGAACTTTCGGTATTCGAGTATAGAATTGTATTTTAAAAAGTGAATTTGCGGAGGTACTCCGTGAATTGCAGAAAGTGTGGGCTTTGGTAAAATTCGTTTTAAAAGAAATATGCGGCCGTGCAAAATGTGTTACTTGGAAGTGGATAAATCTGTGTGATAAGCGTGATAATATTATTACAATAATGTGTGTGCGTTTAAGTTAGTAATACTTGTTCTATAATTGTTGTAAGAAATATTATATTTGTAGTTGTTTGGATTGTGTAACGTTAATATTACTTGCAAGTGCTTGCAAATTAAGAGTGATTGAACCAACGAAAGATCGAGGACGATCTAATGGTCAGGCTGGCCGAAACTGTAGTAGTTTGTGGTTTATGGCTGTTGCCAAGGTATTTAGGGCAACGCATGTTATTAGACAAAAGACCGCAGTACCTCTCCGAATGTAAACCGATCAACATCTGTAATCCGAGCAACGTATATTACGTAGTAAAGCCCTACAATATTATGAATATTTCAATAAATACAAAGAAAACAACGGAGGACATCGGTTCATATGGTTCTTACGCCTCGTTATTTTAAAATGTCACCAAATATCTCGATCCAGCCCACTGATGGATACGCTTTAAACACTAATAACTTGCGTGGGGGGACAATTTGGGAAGTAAATCCTGCATACATATAATAGGGAAAAGTGTACTGAAAATAGTACAATTTGTAATAACGCGGTACTATTTGGGACTCAAAAGATATTCCTTATCAAAGATGAGGAATTTTCACAATTTCCGTGTCTTCGCTGTGTATTATTTTTTAAATACATTATTTAAATTAATTTTTAATTGACAGTGTAAATTCTATTCGTATAGGCAATGTCTTCACTTTAAAAGAAGAGCAGAGAAAAAATATTAAACAGGTTAGCCAGGGCATCTAGATGAAGATAAGCATATTACTTCTGCGAAACATACTATTTTCAAAATGCCCTACTTTAAGTGTTCTTTACGATTACAATTTTTATTATATTTGATTAATTTCTTTATTTTCGAAGTAGATGGATATTTACGAAGCAACACAAACTTTCTACATATTAATATGAGAAAGTTCATTTTTCGACAAAATGTCACTCGATTTTCCAATCAAAATCGACGAACCACTGTGCGTCGTGTCCATCGAGCGACAATTCTGGTAGAGATGTTACATTCTTTGCAGCGTGTCGAACATAGACAACGATAGCAATTGGAATTATATCGCGTTTGACGTCATTTGAATTAGAAAAACAAGACAAATACAATGGCAAAAGTTTCGTAAAAAAAGAAATAAAAAATTAGAAAAGTTACAATCTTTTACTCGGCTTGCGTTAGTGCGAGTCTCGCCGATGCCCGACCCCTCGCTGACTCGGTCGTGAGCGTGTTTACAGCTTGACTGGTTCCAAGGGGATCTCCTCAGCGGTGGGAATATAATTCTAACAGTTACGGTAGACACCTTTGCGACAGTTACAGAGATACTACTGTATCCGAATGCGGTTCATATTTGAACTGTTCAGTAATGTAAATTCTGGTATTTTACATATACAGAGTGAGTCCGAGGAAACAGAACGCCTAAATATCTCCCTTACTTTTCGTTGTACAAAAAAACTTCTTAGGACAAAGTTACACTGTTTGAAGGGCCACATGTAACGGCGTAAGGGAAACAATTTTCAAGGTCATCGATGTTTTTTTAAATGGAATGATATGTCTTCGTTAACGTAATGTTGTAGCTGACAAAATAACGAATTCATCCATGTAACACAATATGACCTACAAATGACCTTCAACCCAGAAAAATGAAATAAATAAAATTCAACGTGTAAGATTCATTTGCTTTATTTTCGTTACGCAAAATGTTCAAAAATATTCCCTTGAGCTGCTATACATTCATTCAGCCGTGAAGTTACAGAACGTACTGCTGTGTAATTCATTTCTGAGGGAATCGACGCACAAGTCCTGACGATTCTTTCTTTCATGTCGTCTACAGTGGTTGGTGGTTCTTGATAAACATCGTCTTTCAGTTTTCCACATAGATAGAAATCAAGGGGTGCAAGATCTGGTGAGCGAGCTGGCCATAATACGGGTCCGTTACGTCCAATCCAACGATTTGGAAACTTGTTATTCAAGAACTGTGTTAAGACACGGGAAGAATGGGCTGGACATCCGTCATGTTGATACCACATATCTTCGCGAATGTCCAAGGGTGTATTTTTCAGGAGAATTGGTAACGATTCTCGTAAAAATGCAATGTATTTTTCTGCATTTAATGTTCCGGTGATAAAGCGAAGTCCAATTATTTGGTTGTTTAAAATTCCGCACCAAACATTGACGGACCATGGTCTTTGTTTGTCGACTGTCCGTAACCACCGCGGATTTCCAGATGACCAATAATGCATATTTTTTAAATTTATCTGCCCGTGATTCGTAAACGAAGCTTCATCGGTAAATAATACTTTATTAAA
>CM052191.1:2044161-2057144 GCA_028455805.1 Lasioglossum figueresi | reverse complement strand
AGACTTGCTCTGCATCAGAGAGGACCTCTGTCTTCATGAACGTAATATGGGGAAATCTCTGCTATGCGAATGCAATCACGGTCTTAGATTGTTTGTCCTTATTTCAGCGAATTTTGGGCTGGGTGAGGGCTCAATCTGAAGAGGAAGGTTATAGCTACAGCGCTTGACCGCATTATGGCAGTGAAAAATCTTTTAGAGACAAAAAAATACATTGAAGTCTGCGAATATTTTTCTCGATTTTTTCTCTACTTCGGACACTTATATTATTAGATATAGACATAATCCTGTTAAAAAATCGGTCGAGCGCAGTAGCTATAACCTTCCTCTTTAGAATGAGCCCTCACCCAGCCGAAAATTCGATCAAATGGGGACAAACAATCTAAGACCGCAAACCCATGTTTCGATCCAAAATCTAGTTAGATTCTAGTTCCTTTCTAGTTATATCACGAGGGTAGCGTTCCCCCTTAACTGTTTGTCTGATACATATCAGTATAGCATGAATCGCCCGTAAATCATATGACTGATGTGATCGTAAAATAATTGAGCTATGGATGATTTATACTGGGAAGTAATCGAAGGAGAATGAATATCATTATTGTCGAACTACGATTTTGATATTTAAAGTTAATGTTTAAATACGTATCACAGCTACGCGTGGAATTTCCTTGCAATGGTAATTTCCGTTTATCAGACGAAAAAATATTTCAAACAAAAGTTTAACAGTATTCACAAATGTACAAACTTCATTGTATAAAACTTAAACAAAATTTTGTTTAAAAGAGAAAAACAAGATCGCTTTGATTTTTTAAATATCAAATTGTATATTTGATTTGATAATGTTGTAGCTGGTGTTAAGACGAACCGAACCAAATATAATATTATATTTATTATAGAAAGAAGAACGTAAATAAAACTGGTTCTTATATGTATTTGGTGTTCTGTCTCTATTTATTTCACTGTCTTACTTTTTAGTTAAAAGCAAATATAATTTCCACAAATATAAATTACAACGAAGTTTCAGAGCTATATTTAATATAATTAGAAAACAAAATTGTTTAAAATATTTAGCAGTAAAGTAACTATGTCCTTCCAAGGAAATTTCAAATAAAACACTTAAAATAGTAGGGAGTTGAAGGCAACAAAATTGAAAAATAATCGGAGTGTAAAGGGTTAACAACGTTCCAATAGATTTGACTGGCTAAAATGAATAAATCCTTCACTGTGCAGTAGAGGCGTGAGGAGTAGCGTAGAAGGGGAAGATAGAATGGGGACACAAGACTTGGACTGCTCTTTACGTTACCGGACTCCAAATTTCTGCCTTCCTCCTACAAATTACGATGTACTTGATATGTAATTCAGGCGATTTGTACCCAGCGCGGTTTTAGTTGAAGTTTCAATCCTGTAGGATTCATAGTTCAGGAGTTATGCTTGTTGAAAGTTGAAGCATTCCTCAGTATTTTTGACAGGTAAGAGCGCCGCCATATTGGTTTGCAATGACGATCGCGCGCCGCTTACCGAGCAGAACCGCTAGATGGCAGGACGGGCACGCGTTTGTAGAATATATAATAATTTCACAAAGATAAAATAACGTGTCACTTCTTTTAATATTTATTAGAATCTCTAATAATTTTATTTAATCAATAAATTCGTCGATAGGAAGCCATAAACAAAGTAAGCGTTATTAATATAAACAAATTAATCGATACAATTACCATAAACAGAAATCTACATTATCTACATCAGAAATATAAATTATCTTTTTATCTACATCCGCTACACGTTAATGCTGATAATATAGAGCGGTTAGTGCGATTGTTGTTTGAATTTTGGAAGACATGGCCATGATGTTGCGTTTTAACTGGTCTCGGTTAGGTTTGGGTTAGGTTTCTGTAAATATTTACCACGATATTTCCTCTCAAACATTATCTGAGGTATTTTCTCTGTGTTAACGATATTACTGTGTGTCCGAGATGCCATCTAGCAGTTCTGCTCGGTAAGCAGCACGCGATCGTCACTACAAAACGATATGGCGGCGCCCTTAGCTGTCAAAAACACTGCAGATTGCTCAACTTTAATCAAGCATAACTCCAGAACTATGAATCCTACAGGATTGAAACTTTGACCTAGGCCGCGCTGGGTACAAAACTACTGGATTACATATCAAGTACATCATAATTTGTAGGGGAAAGGCAGAAATTTTGAGTCCGGTAAGGCGAAGTTTACCCAGTCTTGGACACTGCACCACATTTTCATTAAATCGCTTAAATATGTCGTACGCCTTGCGCGAACGCATAAATCTTCACGGCCATAAATATTGCAAAACGAATCTCAAAGAATTCCGTACGGGCGACCATATTGTCAGTAGCTGGTCCATCGAAACAAGGGGAGGAAAATAAAGCGAAACGACTGAAATCCATTCATTCTGTACCTTCTCGTCGCTTTTCATGAGTAAGAAGACTCCAGAAATAATATCGCGAGATCCGCGACAGAAACAACAACGACAGCTTAAGCGGTGGCGCGACGGCCGCGACGCAAGCATGAAGAAGATAGGGAGAGGCAGGAAGATCAGAGGTTAAGTGAAATTGAAGTTGAACCCGGTGATGAAAACGGCTCGCGGTATCTAAGGTGACCCGGGGAATCCTTCGCAGTAGTTTTCATTTCCTTTTAATCTTGGTAGGGTTTTCTGCCATCTGGAACGAACACTGCCAATTCGCCTTCCATTTTTCGCGGACAGACGGTATGAAAGGAATTTGTGTGCTTATAGAGAATGTTTTATTTATCCTGTTCCCTTGCGGGATCTTTGAGGAGGGAAATCTTGATATTAATGCACAGACTGATTCATTTTTCTCTATCCTAATCAAAGACTCCGGTACGTATTTATACAGGGTGTCCCAAAAATGTTGTACTTTCTTGAAAGACGTGACTCTCCTGGGGTGATTTCAAGTAACCTTTTCCTTAGAGAAAATGTTCTCCGCGGTGTTAGGACACAGTGATATTTTGAAAAGATATAAATCTTTTTGTCTTAAATAGTAGTTCAAGTCTTGAGAATAGAATGCAAAAGGTTTTACATGGATTTCAGTCTTCGATACAAATTATTTCTCGAAGTACCATTTCGAGAGTGATTTCGTATACCTGCGAGAAAAATTACATTCGGAAACTTTAAACGTGTTTTTCTCAGAGTTGCGTTTTTTAAAACGGTGTTCAAGATATATATCGAGTTCTACCATATCAATTACATTAAAATTTAACAGTTATCTTCATTATAATATCTATTAGGCATTGACGATAGATCTTTTTCATTTTCCCATTACTTTGTTAAATATAAATAAAGAATTAACAAATTTTCTACCGAAACTCAATCAGTAAATATAAAATATATGCCATTTTGTTAATTTTCATAAAAATTGAAATGTGGGATCGTCAATGCCTAGAGAATGTATCACAGATTATAACTGTTTTGGGATTTTTAATATAATTAATTCGATTTGTAGGAATTCTGTACACCAGTTGGCCATCTGGAAGAAAAGATACTCCGAGCAAAGGCGACGAAAGGTATAAGAACAAATTATTTTTTAAATATTACAAGAATTTTTTTGTAGTCACAATATAGTAAACTGAAATTCAAAATCTTATATTAATCGGTCATTCATTTTTTTCTGTACTGTTGACTACTAATCTTATATTTTCCCCACTTGTTACTGTGTCCTAACCTCTTAAGGGAGAGTCTCCTTTTTCCAGGTTTGCAAGGTTGTGGGATTCGCGTTCTCATTTCTCGATAATACAAAAATGGGGATTTTCAGTCATCAAAATCGCTAGATAAAAGATCGATCTAGGGCGCTATCGCCCTCAAAAGTCCTATTTTTTTGTTTACGAGGCGTAATTTGCATTATTCGGAGGCATACAACTGCGCATGTAGCCATTTTCATAGTTACAAGCTGCCGAATAATGCAAATTATGCCTCGTAAACGAAAAAAAGGACTTTTAAGGGCGATAGCACCCTAGATCGATCTTTTATCTACCGTTTTTGACTACTGAAAAACCCCCTCTTTGCACTATCGAGAAATGAGAAGGCAAATCCCGCAGCCTTGCAATCCTGGAAACGAGTCTACCGCCTAAACGAAGCCGCGCACAGTATTTTCGGAAAGGAAAAAGTTACTTCAAATGACCTCGGGAATCAGCCCCTCGAAGGAAGTACATTTTTGGGACACCCTGTATCGAGACAGCAAAACTATAGTATCAATGAGGGTCCGATACACCTGAGAAAACTGATTTCTCAATGTTCTTATCACTTTGTTGATGACTTTGAAAAACGATTACCTTCGCAAGAAGAGTTTTCACTTCGCAAGAAGATTATCTGCATTGCAAAATGCTTATTGTTGCTATAGTATCAATGAATTATTTAAGATGAAATACTAAGAATGCAATTACAAAGTAATGGCGTGCACTGGACCATGTTTATTTTTCACACTCCGACGAAAAACTTTTGCAGAAAAAAAAGGTGCGATGTTCAAATATTCTTGCGAGTGACTGTATGGAGCTGTTATCAGCACCAGAGGGAATTCGATTTTGTGAAAACGTGTTGTAGGACAAACTGGTGTCTTCCAATCGAAGAGATTGCCCGTGGCTATATGGTCCCCGGAGAAATACTCGTGTCGTTACCTCGAAAATCCGGATTGTAGAACATGTTCGCGGATTTCCGACATTGAGAACACACTATTTTTCATGTAACACCGTACTTAAACACACTTGAAATATAACTCGTGAATCATACATAAAAATTGCGGGCCGACACGAAACACGGAAAGGAAAAATGTAACAGGTCTGCGAACTTTATGGAATTATGATAAAAGTTAAATTCCTTGTATAATATATACATAGTATACATATAATATTAGATGATTGCATTAGTTCGTGCCCGATTTAAAAATAAAATTCAATTCGATTTAAATTTTCGATTAAAAAAAATTCGATTAGAAATTTAAATTTTAACGAATACAACTTTATTAATCAATTATTCATATAGCCACCATTCTTTTCAAATTGTAGAAAATTTAACCATTTTTTAATTTGAATTTAACCAATCTTTATAATTCAACGATTGAATTTTATTTTCAAATCGGGCACGAACTTATGCAACATCTAATATAATAAATATAAAATGAAGAAAAACATTTAAAAATACTATTGTATTGTTACCAGCTCTATATGAATTATCATGGAAATTAATAAATGGCTTTGTAGTTCTTGTACTCTGCAACAATTAATACAGATAATTTTTAATTCGCACGAAGACCTGCAGTCTATCAATGATCCTCGATTCAGAATATTTACATGGCATCAAATGTAGTAGACTCCTCTACAGAGAGTACAACATTAGCATATAAACATACTGGTTCGCAGCTGACAATAATTAATTCTCATGTTTGCATTCATTTAATATTTTTGTAATTTTAACAATCTATTCTCGAAGTTTATTAGCAATATCAAATATGGTAAGGAGTAATCAAGAACGCTGGAAAAGGAGCGATCAATTGTCCGAGAGAAAGTTTTCGGAAGGTATTTGATGAGTTTTAAATTGGAGAGGCAAGCGAATTGAGACGTTCGCGTCCGTCCGAAAAAGTCGAAGAAAAAAGTTAGCCGAAGTCATCTCGTAATTAAGAACCGTTGTAATCGACATCGCTGCTTACACTAATGACCCACGTAATTGAAGTGAGTGAGGAAATGTGGAAAGAGAAAAAAACTAGTGATAAATGTGACCATTTTAATCTTACGAGAAGAATTCCGCTGCTATATCTGCTGCTATTAAGCAAAATGGCAGAAGTTACATTTTCAGAAACGTTTAAGCCTGAATCGAAGTCTAGGAGGTAGGAACTACAGCAAAAGGAAAATCTCTTGTAGATATTCTTCCCTTTGGAATGCGAGTAAACGTGAACACAAATCGACAAACGAACTAACAAGGAAATTGTCATAATAAATTTTTCATAACGATCATGCATACGGCCATTTCAGGTGGAAAAAGTCATATCAGAAAATAGATATAACATTCATATACAGGGTGTCTCAAAATTCCTTCAACATCCGAAAATGGAAGGTTCCTGAGATCATTTCAAGCAACATTTTCCTTGAAAAAAGACGTCCGCGGCTTTGTTAAGGAGTTATTAAGGAATGCGTCTCCTAGACAGACGACATTCGCGCGTGACTAACACAGTCACCACAGTACACTCACGCACCGCTAGACCACGTATACGTACGAGAGGATTGCAAGGTTCCGGGATTCCACTCCTGATTTAGCAATAATGCAAAGACGGGGTTTCTTAGTAGTCAAAATCGCTAGATGAAAGATCAAACTAGAGGGCTATTTGCCTCAAAAGTCCTACTTTTACGTTTACGACGTGTAATTCTCATTATTCGGCAGCATGTCGCGGAGCCGCGAGAACATGCGAGAACGTGGCTGTCGACATGGTGCCAAATAATGAAAATTACCCGTCGTAAACGTAAAAGTAGGACTTTTGAGGCAAATATCCCCCTAAATTGATCTTCCATCTCGCGATTTTTACTACTAAGAAACCCCATCTTTGCATTCAAATTTTACGGTTATGTGGCGGCGTTTAACTTCCGGCTTTGCCGCCAGATGGACAGTTAGTCCAAGCCTGCAGCTATCCTTGCTCGCTAGATCCGAGTTGCCACCGGTTTCTACATATACGTCCTCAACTGCCGATTACACCGTCTAAGGCAGGGACCGCTAGGTAAGCCTTACTGATGAGTCCTCTAGCGGGTCTAGGACGAAACGACCTTCATTTATATATACACGAGTAGAGTTTACATCACACTCCTCATTGAATGAGAGTTTACATCTTTCTCTTCAGTTATCTTCATTATAATATCTATTAGGCATTGAGATCGATTTTTTTCATTTTCCCATTATTTTGTTACATCTAAATAAAAAATTAACAAATTTTCTAGCGAAATTCAGTCATTAAATTTGAAATATCTGCCATTTTGTTTATTTTTCACAAAAATTGAAAAGTGAGATCGTCAATGCATGGAGAATATATCACAGATTATGACATTTTTGGGATTTTTGTTAAAGTTAATTCAATTTGTAGGAATACTGTACACCAACTGGCCATCAGGAAGAAAAGATACTCCGAGCAAAGACGACGAAACGTATAAAGACAAATTATTTTTTAAATATTACAAGAATTTTTTTGTAGTCACAATATAGTAAACTGAAATTCAAAATCTTATATTAATCGGTCATTCATTTTTTTCTGTACTGTTGATTACAAATTTTATATTTTCCCCACTTGTTACTGTGTCCTAACCTCTTAAGGGAGAGTCTCCTTTTTCCAGGATTGCAAGGATGCGGGATTCGCGTTCTAATTTCTCGATAATATAAAAACAGGGATTTTCAGTAATCAAAATCGCCAGATAAAAGATCTATCTAGGGCCCTATCGCCCTCAAAAGTCCGATTTTTTTGTTTACGAGGCGTAATTTGCATTATTCGGAAGCATACAACTGCGCATGTATTCATTTTCATAGTTACATGCTGCCGAATAATGCAAATTACACCTCGTAAACGAAAAAATAGGACTTTTAAGGGCGATAGCACCCTAGATCGATCTTTTATCTACCGTTTTTGACTACTGAAAAACCCTATCTTAGCACTATCGAGAAATGAGAAGGCAAATCCCGCAGCCTTGCAATCCTGGAAACGAGTCTACCGCCTAAACGAAGCCGCGCACAGTATTTCCGTAAAGGAAAAAGTTACTTCAAATGACCTCAGGAATCAGCCCCTCGAAGACAGTACATTTTTGGGACACCCTGTATCGAGACAGCAAAACTATAGTATGAATGAATTATTTAAGATGAAATATTACAAGAATTTTGTTGTATTCACAATATAGTAAACTGAAATTCAAAATCTTATATTAATCGGTCATTCATTTTTTTCTGTACTGTTGATTACTAATCTTATATTTTCCCCACTTGTTACTGTGTCCTAACCTCTTAAGGGAGAGTCTCCTTTTTCCAGGATTGCAAGGATGCGGGATTCGCGTTCTCATTTCTCGATAATACAAAAATGGGGATTTTCAGTAATCAGAATCGATTGATAAAAGATCTATCTAGGGCGCTATCGCCCTCAAAAGTCCTATTTTTTTGTTTACGAGGCGTAATTTGCATTATTCGGAAGCATACAACTGCGCATGTAGCCATTTTCATAGTTACATGCTGCCGAATAATGCAAATTATGCCTCGTAAACGAAAAAATAGGCCTTTAAGGGCGATAGCACCCTAGATCGATCTTTTATCTACCGTTTTTGCCTACTGAAAAACCCCATCTTTGCACTATCGAGAAATGGGAAGGCAAATCCCGCAGCCTTGCAATCCTGGAAACGAGTCTACCGCCTAAACGAAGCCGCGCACAGTATTTCCGTAAAGGAAAAAGTTACTTCAAATGACCTCAGGAATCAGCCCCTCGAAGACAGTACATTTTTGGGACACCCTGTATCGAGACAGCAAAACTATAGTATGAATGAATTATTTAAGATGAAATATTACAAGAATTTTGTTTTATTCACAATATAGTAAACTGAAATTCAAAATCTTATATTAATCGGTGATTCATTTTTTTCTGTACTGTTGATTACTAATCTTATATTTTCCCCACTTGTTACTGTGTCCTAACCTCTTAAGGGAGAGTCTCCTTTTTCTAGGATTGCAAGGATGCGAGATTCGCGTTCTCATTTCTCGATAATACAAAAATGGGGATTTTCAATAATCAAAATCGCTAGATAAAAGATCTATCTAGGGCGCTATCGCCCTCAGAAGTCCAATTTTTTTGTTTACGAGGCGTAATTTGCATTATTCGCAAGCATACAACTGCGCACGTAGCAATTTTCATAGTTGCATGCTGCCGAATAAAGAAAATTACGCCTCGTAAACGACAAAATAGGTCTTTTAAGGGCGATAGCACCCTAGATCGATCTTTTATCTACCGTTTTTGACTACTGAAAAACCCCATCTTTGCACTATCGAGAAATGAGAAGGCAAATCCCGCAGCCTTGCAATCCTGGAAACGAGTCTACCGTCTAAACGAAGCCGCGCACAGTATTTTCGTAAAGGAAAAAGTTACTTCAAATGAACTCAGGAATCAGCCCCTCGAAGGAAGTACATTTTTGGGACACCCTGTATCGAGACAGCAAAACTATAGTATGAATGAATTATTTAAGATGAAATATTACAAGAATTTTGTTTTATTCACAATATAGTAAACTGAAATTCAAAATCTTATATTAATCGGTGATTCATTTTTTTCTGTACTGTTGATTACTAATCTTATATTTTCCCCACTTGTTACAGTGTCCTAACCCCTTAAGACTTGTCCCCCACTCTACCTTCCCCTTCTACGACGCTATTCCCCACGTTTCCACCGCAGCCGGTCACGTGACGCGATTCGTCTCTGTCGTGCATGTGTCCGGTACTGGCAGAGAGAGGGTAACTCTTTCCCCTCAATTCCTCCTCCCTCCCCTCATGTATAATACTCTGGCACAGTTTTCAAGTACTAAGTTAATTGCTTAGTGCCGGGACCTAGTATAAATGGGCCTGATTTCGGGATAAAATGTTGAAGTCGTCACAGCGCGGCGGCAGTGCCTCTCGGAGGTAAAATGCCAAGATAATTTGACCATCCAGTTAGATCGGCGATCCTTCTTACCGGAGTTAGCGAACTCGCTCGGCGATCAGTTTTGATAGCAACGCGGCTTTCCTCTGCCTATCGCACGACTCCCAAGGAGGAGCTTCGATCTAGCACGGATTTACGGGCTTGAAAAATCGGTAGCCTGACAACCCTATTCGAAAATTCTCCGAACCCTCGCAGGCAAAATCCTACCCGGCTTGCGCCATCCAGCTTGGTGAGCAGCAGAAAAGCTCCTCCATCAATCTACACCTCGAGACTCGATCGGGAATTAGACCAACAGGCACCGTGCTTACCCTTCTTACAAACGTGTGACAGTACGACATCTTAGCAATTAAGCGAGGTATAATTACTACACTTACAATTAGTATAATTTCATGGTTATTTGTTAATGAAACTCATTGTTCGCTATCTAAAATATTCTTGTTTTGCGACAGTGATTTATAGCGATTTTTCCTTTTTCTTTACTTCATTTTATAAATTTATTATATTTGTTATATTTAAATTTTTCCTTTAGTCACTTATTACTGTATTTTATAAATTTATTATATTTTTATTTCTCCTTTATTCACTTATTACTTTGTTTTATAAATCTGTTATCTTCATATTTCTCCTTTATTCATTTATTACTTTGTTTTATAAATCTGTTATATTCATATTTCTCCTTTATTCACTTATTACTTTATTTCATAAATCTATTATATGTATTCATATTTTTCCTTTAATTATTAGTTTATTTTATAAATTTATTATATTTATAATTCTCCTATATTCACGTACTACTTTATTTTATAAATTTATTATATTTTTATTTCTCCTTTATTCACCTATTACTTTGTTTTATAAATCTGTTATCTTCATATTTCTCCTTTATTCATTTATTACTTTGTTTTATAAATCTGTTATATTCATATTTCTCCTTTATTCACTTATTACTTTATTTTATAAATCTATTATATGTATTCATATTTTTCCTTTACTTATTACTTTATTTTATAAATTTATTATATTTATATTTCTCCTTTATTCACGTACTACTTTATTTTATAAATTTATTATATTTTTATTTCTCCTTTATTCACCTATTACTTTGTTTTATAAATCTGTTATCTTCATATTTCTTCTTTATTCATTTATTACTTTATTTTATAAATCTGTTATATTCATATTTCTCCTTTATTAACTTATTACTTTATTTTATAAATCTAATATATGTATTCATATTTTTCCTTTACTTATTACTTTATTTTATAAATTTATTATATTTATATTTCTCCTTTATTCACGTATTACTTTACTTTATAAATTGATTATATTTATATTTTTCCTTTACTCTCACTTATTACTTTATTTTATAAACTTATTATAAAATAAGCAACAACTATTTTAGCAGACTAGTTGTTGATATTAGTAAACAATTTTTCCTTCCTACTTTAAAATAGGGGAAAACTAATTTTAACCCTTTACACTGCGAATTATTTTTCAATGTTGTTGCCAACAATTCCATACTATTTTAACTGTTTCATTTGAAATTTTTGTTCAAAGAACAGTTCCTTGACTCCTACTTATTTTAAACAATTTTGTTTACTAATTATATTGAATATAGCTCTCAAACTTTGTTGTACTTTATATTTAAGGAACTTATATTTGCTTTTAACTAAGAAATACGACTTAAATAAAGAAAGAAAGAACCAAATACTACACCCCGTGGCAGAATGTTTCCGATCGGAGGCATTGAAACGGATTTTAGAGAAAACATTCACAATTTAGAAGTATAAAATATTACTTTACTGAGTTAAAACTTATGGGAAATGAAAAGGGGCTTATCAACGAATGAAAGACAACAAAATAACATAAGCTTACATTTATTATGGCAAAGAAACGAACAAATAAACAAATTGTTACTTGGAAAAAAGTTTCCGATCGATACAACTGCTGGAAGAAAGTTTCCTATTTCGATGTATTAACATAAATTATTTTGTGTGTTAGTATTTTGTTGCATCCCCACGTTTACGTATGACTTCTTTAATACGTTGCGGCATGGATTCGATTAGATCTTTACAATTTGTAGGTGAGATTTCTTGCCATGATTGTCGTATAGCGTGTCGAAGGTCTTCTTTATTAGATGGCTTCTTTTCGTTGATAAATAGTTTTAATTTTGCCCATAAGTTTTCTATGGGATTGAGATCTGGACTGTTGGCTGGCATTGTTTTAATGCCGTTATGCCGTAAATAATCTTTTACTGCTTTGATACGATGACAACTGGCATTATCGTCTTGGAAAATGAAGTTTGGGGAATCTTCAAACCATATTTCGATGCTGGGAATCAATAAATTTTCAAGAATATGGATGTATGATTCTGAATTGACATTCTGATAAAGAACACATAATTTTCCCACTCCTTTCTCAGTCATACAACTCCAAATCATGTATGACTCTGGATGTTTCTTTTTAAAATTTAATCAATCTTTATCGAATTTTTCATTAAGCTTCGCTACACGAATGTTCCTGCATCGTCACCGGTTCCAACACATACACGTGACTCATCACTGAATATTACTTTGTACCAGTCCGTCACTGTCCAATTTGCATGGTCTCTACACCACTGTAACCGTTCCCTCTTATGCCTTTTTGTTATGAAAGGTTTTATTTTAGCTTTTCGGAATACAAAACCCATCTCGTTTAGACGATTTCGAACGGTACGATTCGAAACATTTTGTACCCATATTATATTTATCTGTTTCGAAGTCGATCGCCTCGTATTTTTAACAATATTACGTAACTTCATATCGTCTCGTTTACACGTTGCACGAGGACGGCCACATTTCTTCCTGTTTATTACACTTCCCGTTTCTTCATACTTCTTCTTTAAATCACTGATAGCGCTTTGGCTGCATCCTATCATATTTGCCACCGTTTTTTGAGCGTTACCCTCCTCGATAAGCTCAATTATGCTCAACTTTATATCGTTTGAATACAAGTGGCGTGATGGCATACCACGGACTTTTAATTTACGTTTGTACCAAATGGAATAGTACCACGAACTGATATTTCAGACACGATTACCTTGTACTTACGTTTCTGTGATGTCCTCTTATGTTTACATATACATTCTACGATTCTAACATTCAAGGAGTTTCCACACTTTTACTGATTCGAGTCGTGATCGGAAATTTTCTCCCAGCAGTTGTATCGATCGGAAACTTTTTTCCGAGTAACAATTTGTTTATTTGTTCGTTTCTTTGCCATAATAAATGTAAGCTTATGTTATTTTGTTGTTTTTCATTC
>CM052191.1:2018801-2041725 GCA_028455805.1 Lasioglossum figueresi | reverse complement strand
TTCATTTGATGTATTTCTGTTACGCCAAATGTTCAAAAATATTCCCTTGAGCTGCTATACATTCAAATGTATCGCGATACACAACATAATAACAGATTCGGTGTTGACAGGAGGACAATTATGATATACCTTCACCTATACGTTCGTACAGAATCGTGTTTATCCACTACTAATTACTCGGAAGACCTTCTTGCTATCAGATTTCCACAGTTTCTAAGATTTCTCGATCAGTTTATCGATGAACGTTTCACAATGCGTTACTCGAAGGAAGATAAGATCGATATGATTTTCATTTATGGAGAAAGTCGACAGTGTTTAAGAGAAGCCGTGCAGTTGTACAAGGATCGATTTCCTAATCGTAATTGTCCATCAGTTTCCGTTTACTCCAACTTGTTAAATAAATTCCGTGGAACTGGTAGTGTCGAGAATAAAAAACGTACAAAGGTGAGGACTGTAAGGAATGAAGCAAACACAATTAATGTTCTGGCAGCAGTGAATACAAACCCTCGTGCTGGTACGAGGCAAATCGCACGAGGAAGTGGCATTAGTCAAAAATGTGTAGTGCAAATACTCCAGGAACACAAATTTCACCCCTTTCACCTATCGATTCATCAAGAACATCATTGTAGAGACTTTGTAAATCGTGTAAACTTTTGCCAGTGGGGATTGAGACAATTGATAAACGATGGAGCAATTTTTAATAGCGTATTATTTACCGATGAAGCTTCGTTCACAAATCACGGGCAAATAAATTTAAAAAACCTACATTATTGGTCATCTGAAAATCCGCGGTGGTTACGGACAGTCGACAAACAAAGACCGTGGTCCGTCAATGTTTGGTGCGGAATTTTAGATAACCAAATAATTGGGCCACACTTTATTACCGGAACATTAAATGCAGAAAAATACATTGCATTTTTACGAGAATCGTTACCAATTCTCCTGGAAAATACACCCTTGAACATTCGTGAAAATATGTGGTATCAACATGACGGATGTCCGGCCCATTCTTCCCGTGTCGTAACACAATTCTTAAATAACAAGTTTCCAAATCATTGGATTGGACGTAACGGACCCGTATTATGGCTAGCTCGCTCACCAGACCTTACACCCCTTGATTTTTATCTATGGGGAAAACTGAAAGACGATGTTTATAGCGAACCACCAACGACTATAGACGACACGAAAGAAAGAATCGTCCAGGCTTGTGCGTCGATTTCCTCAGAAATGAATTACGCGGCAGTACGTTCTGTAACTTCACGGCTGAACGAATGTATAGCAGCTCAAGGGAATATTTTTGAACATTTGGCGTAACAGAAATACATCAAATGAATCTTACACGTTGGATTTTATTTATACCATTTTTCTGGGTGGAAGGTCATTTGAATTCGTTATTTTGTCAGGTACAACATTACGTTAACGAAAATATATCATTCCATTTAAAAAAACATCGATAACCTTGAAATCTCATAAAAATGACCTTGAAATTTTTTTTCCCTTGCACCGTTATATGTGGCCCTTCAAACAGTGTAACTTTGTCCTACGAAGTCTTTTTGTACAACGAAAAGTAACGGAGATTTTTAGGTGTCCTGCTTTATCGAATTCACCCTGTATACGTCCTGAATGGAAAGTTTAGCGTGTACCATCGATGGTACACGTGGGACAAAACGTGTTAATAACACCTGAGCAAAGTCGCAGAGTACATTTTCGCAAAAGTAAATATTGTTTCAAAAGATCTCAGGAATTACCCCTTTGAAGTACAACATTTTTGGTACATCCTGTATAGCCAGCAATTTAATCAGTGGTGGTAGGTTTAGTGTTAATCGAAAGTGGTTCATCGGAGACGGACGCCAGATGGTACTAAATGTCAAGAAGATATATTGAAAAATTGTGAGGCTCTGGTGCATGTGCCATTTTTATTAAGGACAAAGATGTAATAGAACCCAGGCTCCCTTTCTTAAAGGCGGGAAACTGTTCACCTTTGGTTAGCAATCCCCTTCCACCGCGTAACTATAAATTTTTACTACGACCCGGCCGAACGAGCGTATTACTCCGGATTCTTGATTTACGTCTGACGATTTGCGGTTACACGGGGACCGTGTCTTCAAGTGGCAAACTTCCCGTATTTACGGTTGTACCGAGAGCGAAATTTCTTGGTACCACCACTTTCCCCCGTTTCTTGATTTAATCTATCATCGTGACAAATTGTTCGCGTCCCGTGAAGATTTGTTCGACCAGAAAAGAAATTTTCTTTGAAATGACTGTTAAGTAATTTTTTTTATCTCGTATGAGAAAGAAAGAGAAGCGGAGAGTCGCGGCTCGCCGGCACAGTTCAAAGCATTTCCCATACGCTGTCCTTCCTTTCGCCCGAAACTTTCATCGTCAAATAAACCACTAAATACAGATGAAATTATATCGTGTTTGATGTCATTTTAATCAGAAAAATGCTAGAAATAAGTTGGTGAAAGTCCCATAAAAAAATAATGAAAACTAAAGAAGTTTTTTAATTGGATTAGCAGTGGTTCGAACCGATACGCTTCGGCTGCGCGAAACGTATTTACATGCTGTCCTTTTCTATGTTCGGCTTCCGTTTGTACTCTTGGCGCGGTCGGCGCGGTAGACGCAGTCATAAAAAAAAAGTGTCTCTACACGATATACCTCCGTGCAGAACGCAGATCGTTGGAAAATTATCGCGATTTTACTGTATCTACATCGGAAAGTGTGCCTCCTGATACCGTTCGAACTCTAAGATAATATAACAAAGGATTAAAACGGTACGATTTCAATCGATCGATCTCACAGACCCAAGTCGGATGCTGGAGGGTTAATTTTCGATAAAATTCTTTGTGCACGACGATCTCATGTTTATTTAATGTGCATCAATATTAGAATATGCAGATGTTTACACCTGGTTGCGAGAGTTTCTCGCCCGATGCTCAATACTCAAGGGTAGGTGTCCACGGGCAGAAAGAAAGGCCAATAGCGGGACGCTGTTTTAGTGACTTCTGGAGAGCAATATGCAATGTATATTGTGTACATGATACACAACGACGACGTACGACTACCATGTTACTGTCGGACGCATAGATAGCACGTACACACCTGTGAAAAAGGAGGTGGAATACCGCATGGCACTGTAGCATCGACCCATTGTGCTATGCAGAGTGCACTCTCTGCTAAATCAGCCGCTCTTTTCTTCACTTTTTGCTTCCCTCGACCTCACCTCCGTTTAGTTTCCCTCTCTGTTCTTTTTCAATCTATTCTCTGCCGCGTAACCTTGGTTCAGACGGAATGTCGAAGCGAAACGTCGGTAACGAGACACCCAAAGAGACTCTTTTACGTTTTGCCTCTTCCTTTTTTTCTTTTTTTTTTTTGTTAACCCTTCCCAATCCCGATTGCTCTCATTTTCAAGCCAACGGCCGGCTTTCGCATGCCTCAGCAAACTCCTGGCCGAAGTTTTCCTTGCTGAATGCTCGAGAAAACTTCCTCGTGGATCCCATGACGCAACGTGTAAGCGCTCTCTATCGTCGATTGTGCCCCACCCCCGCGATTCTCTCCCGCCCGCCCCGCCCACTTGTTCTCGAAAACGGATATCCTGGAATTAAATGTGTTCGCTGCGAGAAAATCGAATTTACCGGCATTGTTGCCGCGTGATTAATTACGCGAATGGTGTTTGACAGCCATGGAATTGTTTCGCTTCTCGAATGTTTTGCCTCCGACGAAGAAACGGAAACGGTGCCGATTGCTCGCTTAATTAGTAGCTAAAAGTCAGTCTCTTAATGTCCACAATTGCCACTAATCGATCGGACGAGACCGATCATGTTATTGGGTTTACGAGAATCCTCCGTTTCTTGCGAACATGTTATTATTTATTCTACCGAAGATTTATTTAACACATTTTACCATTAAATGTCTTTACAGAGAGCAAATTACTCTATACACTCGCCGAAATTTCTATAAAGTCACTGTGTCTTGTAACGAATTCTTATTATTATACCATACCAATGAAAAATTTGTATTTAGTAGCATTTCGGGATTACATAAAGAAAGCATACACAGCGATTTCAAAACATAAGTATAACATTTATCGATAAAAGAAAAGAAAAATATAATTTTACGCAGAACAAACTGCGAAATTTCTATAATGTAACTTTCGTTTTACACGGATAAAGTTGAAATTTACTATTGGTTTTTTATTATTTCTATTTTAATATCTGGTGGAATCTCCATTTTTCTTAATTACATTAAAAATACGATTGGGCATCGACGAAATTAACTTTTCTAGCGTTTCTGTTTTAACAGACGCCCACGCTTCGTTCACCGCATCCTGTAGTTCGCTAATGGAGTTCTATTGATTGCAGTTTTTATAGACTTGTCGTGCAACGATACCCCAAACATTTTCAATAGGGTTTATAACGGGGGAACAAGCAGGCCATGGTAAAACATTGATGTTTCTTTCAAGAAGCCACTGCTTTGTGTGCTTCGAAGCGTGTACCGCAGCATTATCATGCCGATAAATAAAATTGTCATCTTCAATATTTTCTGTAAAGGGTATTAGAACCATGTCTAACAAATCTGTACAATTTTCCGAATTCATTTTGTGATTTATGCAACACAGTGGAATTTTTTGTCAGCTGTGAACGCTGCCCATATCATTAGGGAACCACCGCCAAAGTTACTACTCGTTGTCACACTTTTCTCATTTCTCAGATCATGCCAATAATGTTTACAGTCATCAGGCCCAACCAAATCAAATTTTTTCTCATCTGAAAAAATCACAGACTTCCATGTTGAAGTCAAAATGTAAAATAAAACTCAAGAATTTTGTAGCATTGTAATGGGTGGCGTGCGTCACGTCGAAGTGACGATCGACGATCAAAAAGTTGATCGGCGGCCGAAGCGACGAACAAAACAAGAGTCGCGAGCTCAGTTCGACACTAGATTCGGTTTAGGCAGGATATACCTGGTGCTGTTACCATTAGCTCTTTTAAAATAAAGTTATTATATTGAAAAGTTACCTATTTCACTAAACTGATTTATTCCACTAAACATCATATCCCTTAACATTCCACTCTTTCGTCCAGGACATATGTCCCCGTGCGAAATCAAGACGGGCCTGTTTATGTACTTCTTTTAGGCCTGGTTTACGTTGCATTTTTGTCCACACAAATTGCCCAGAAGAATTTAAAAGTTGTTGCACACGTCTTGTTGTTACTGGAAGGTCCAATTCAGCTCAAAATTGTGCCGCATTTTTCCTTTCCTCAGCCGCAGACCTCGTTAATAATAAATGTTGTCTGTTTGACAATTTTTTATTACCACCTTTAAAATGATTTTTTTCGTAATTTTCACGTAAATTGATATAATTGTTAATCACAGTATACGAACGATTAATTTTCTTAGCAATTGCACAATTAGAGCAGCCCATATCTTTATAAGCATCGATCGATGCTTTTTCTTCAATTGTTAGCACTTTTCCTATCGGCATTCTAATACAGGTGAATCAAATTATAAGAAACAGGATTTCTATAAGTTCTAAAACTAATACTTTTAGAATATTTCAAATTTTCCGTTGTTCTCTGCTCAGAATTCAGCGAAACGCTAAGTGACTTTATAGAAACTTCGCACTTGTGTTCTGCATCGCGCAGAAAAAAATCAAACCTAACGTAAATAGTGAGCACAGCGGTCTAGAGTGCGTAGTCCCTCTATCCGAGTGTCAACGAGGCACATGACCAGATACGATAAATCAATCAAAATGGTGATATTTTGCAAATATCTATGAATATGAAGATGACTTTATAGAAATGTCGGCCACTAGTACTTCGATACAATAAAAATATAAAAAGAAACTTCTCTTTGCCATTTAAAAAAATAATTTAAGCCCTTAGCATTACGTACACCAAAGTGAAGGAAGAGGTGGCTCATACTGTGGTGTGAATTGCAACTGCGATAAGAAACGAGCTACACTTCAGCCTAACATTTTAGGAAAGGTGCCTATTCGAAACACGTAAGTAGGTAGGATACGAATCGAAATAGAGACAATAGATAAAATAAGAAGATATGAAGAAAATTAAATCGAAAAGTAATGAACAAAACAGTAACACAAATAAGAAACAATGTAAAGTGAAGTGCACGAAAAGATCTACTTATGAAACTGAAAACTTAAGAAAAGCAAGAAGAATTGAGAAAGACAAATGCGTTTATATTGTAAATGAAATTGTGAAATGTTGTAAACTTCGCAATGTTCTTAATGTAACACTAAACCTACCGACCATCAAAAGCGACTGATGTGTATAGTATTATAAAAATAACAAGATTAAATTTATTTATCTTTTTGTGTGATTTTTATTATAATATATACTGGAGTCAAAAAATATATTCAATAAATTCCCATGAAAACACCTTTACAATTTCAATAATTGTCAAATAAAAAATCTAAAATTAGTCATTTGATCTCTCGTGGTAGGTTTAGTGTTAACACTAAATTTTTTGACTCCAGTATGAATAATAGTAAAAATCGCACAAAATATAAATAAATTTAATCTTGTTACTTTTATAATACTATACACATCAGTCAGTTTTGATGGTCGGTAGGTTTAGTGTAACTAACTATAGAGAAAATGATACGACAAAGGGTTAGTAAAAAGGAAACAGCTTCAAACTAAAGATAACATTACTGAAATATTTGTTAAAGTTAATGAATATTACACAAATATTTGTTAAAAGAATGTACTTGGTTGTTAATGTGATATTATACCACTGTGTTCGAATAAATTAAAGGTTTATTTATTTAAAGTGTAATAAATAAAAAACTTATTTGCTACTGTACTCAGGATTTATTTAAATTAATGCCTAAATACGCAGTTTGTAACGCAATAATTAGTACATGGCTCTTTTTCGTCCGCAGTAATACGTACAAAATGGTATCGATTTCATTTTTCAATATTTTTTTATGATTTATTTGGTTTTGAGGTTCACAAATTACATTATTAAATAATGACAGATACTATTTCGTGCTCAATTAGGAAAACTATTAAAATAAAGTACGATCGAAGGATGATACCTTAGTAATTGTTACAGTTACCATATTTAATACAATCGACCGATCTCATAGAGACGCACCTCAAGACGTGAGGCTGGGATCCACGGGGCCGACAAAGCCCAGGTGTGGGAACTCTCTTTGAGACGAGCACACGTAATTCGACTGTCGCGGGCTTTTGTAAAAAAGGCTCAACTCCACATTCGTCGAGCTAAAGGCGATTAGAGAGGATACATAGAACAGCTTCTGGGTTTACAGCAAGGTATCGGTGCTCGATTTTAAGAGCTTGGATTAAGAATACTTGGACATAGAATTTCGTTCTACGATCTCTCGGCAGATTTCGGAGTATAGTACCGTCTCAATATACAGAGTGTCCCAAAAATGTCGTGCTTCCCTGAATGAGGTGATTCCTGAACCCATTCAAAGTAACTTTTTCCTTTGCAAAAATATTCTCCACGACTTCGTTAAGGAGGAATTCCTTTTTTTTGTCAAAACATCGATTTCTGTTTTCCACAGAATTTTGTAGTTTAACTTTGTAGGAATGTCCCTGAAAAATTTTAAGTTAAAATTCATGAAATTTTCAAAGTTACGGACTTTTGAAGCAAGGTACAGTCGCCGAAATAATGATAGGTTCACTTCAATTTGTTGACATAATGTTGTGTTTCATGCAGTATTTTTGATTTTACTTATTATTATTTATTCATTCCAATATAATTAACGAAATACACAGCTCAATTGAATAACACAATGTTAATTAATATCAATCACAAATTTTCTATTACAAAACTTGAGATTTAGTTGCGAAATAATAGGTTCATTATGTATTTTTACATAAAACATTTAAAAAAAGAAAATGAAAATAGTTCAATAGTTAGTTGAACCTCCTTTGTGTTTTATAACTTCAACTTTTTGTAATGTTTCTAATTTAATTTCGGACCACGCCTTTCTAATCCCATTTTTCAATTCTGAAACCGTGCTATACTGTTTTCCATTGTCGTATACCTTTCGTGCTAATATTCCCCAAAGATTTTCAATCGGATTTAAGTCCGGACTCCTTGATGGCCAGGGTAAAACTTCAACTTTTACCCTCTCAAAGTAGTTTTTAATTGTGTTTGCACGATGTATTGCTGCATTATCTTGTTGGAATACTAAATTAGGTTCACCAATCTCGTCGCCATATTCATCCAGGACGTATTCCAATAGTTCCTGGTATTTTTCAGCATTGGCTTTTGGTGAGAACCACATTATTGGAGTCTTACCGTTCCAGTCGAATGCAGCCCAAACCATTACAAATCCTTCTCCATGGGCTCTCGTCGTTTTTACATTTTTTATCACGCAGATTGTGCCAGTAATATTAAAACCCATTTGAGCTGTACAAATTAAATTTTTTTCATCAGAAAAAATCGCCGACTTCCACTTTTCGGTCCACGACATATGATATTCTGCAAACTTTAATCTCTCCTCCTTGTGGAATTTAGTTAACGGAGGTTTTTACGCGTTTTTAGAGTGTTTAAGTGTCCCACTCGATTTCAGAACTTGCAGTACACGTCGAACACCAACTGGCAAGTCTAATTCCATTTTTATTTTAGAGGCAATAAGCATAGTTTGCCGCGCTTCTTGAAAAATTTTCCCTTTTTCCCTCTGTGTGTTAATTTTTTTGGATGTCCTGTAGATTCGTTTACTGCCGTATTTTTCTTTTAATTTATAAAAATTGTTTAAGACATTTAATGACGTTTTCAATCTTCTTGCAATTTCTCTGTTGGACATAGGGATTGCAATACCGGTATTTCGTGCTATTTTGCAATTTCGTGAAACCGGTATTTGCTAAGGTAAAATACCTGTATTTTCGGTATTAGCTATAAATAATAAATATCTTTTTTAGACATCTACTCTTATGTGAAATACGTATTTACAGTAGTACCAACATCAATCATTTGCTGTCTTGTCATATGCTGAAACCTAACCTCACATTTATAAGGGTTCACCGCTGACGATACGTGTGTGCTTGTTGCCGATCAAGGAACATCACCGCGAAGGCAAATATTTAGAGGAAGTGTATCTCTCATTATTAACGGTAACATCAACCAGCGTGAATGCGAAAAGAGCATTTTCAACTGCAGGTAATTTGTGCAGAAAAATACGTTCCAGGCTTAACGACAGTTCAATGGATGCATTATGTTTTTTACAATTACATTTCAAAAATATGCAGTTAATAAATTAGTTAATGTCTTTCTCTATTAACCCTTTGCATTCGGAGCTATTTTAACTGGAAAATTAAACGTTTCTTGCGATCTAGAATATTTCCATTCTGTGTGATTTTGTAAATTTGGTAGATATGAAATTGATGTAATACTTCATACAATACTTAAACGTTGAGTAATTGATTAGATACCGACAGATCTAATAATGTAAACAATATTTTAATTAATAGTACAGCAATTATTAATGTCGCCTCAGAGGCGTCACTCGAGTGCTAAGGGTTAATAGACATTATACAATATAATAGACTATCAACAAGATTTTATATTTACTCTTAGCATCTATACTATTTACTCTTAGTTATTAGTATCTTCTCAATAATAATACTATACGTTTTGTTGAGAAAAAGGAAAGGGAGGAGTGGGAGAACTATATTAAAATAAACAGTATGGAAATAGTGAAGGACATGGAGGGTAAGGAGGGAAAAGGATAAAATGTTGAGGGGATTGAATTAAGGATTGTATATCGGGGGGGTAGGTATACAATGTAAATAATAGATTAAGATAGGGAGAAGAAAATGTAAAGGTTTAAAGAATGGAGAAAGGAAGGAAGGAAGGAGAGAGAAATGTAACGCCGAAAGGCATATATTTATGAATAAAGATTATATATACTATACGTTTTGTTCCTTTATTGTATTATAATACTATGTAATGGTTTATTTTTCATATTATATTTTCTGTTTCTAATGTTAAAAATTATTATTTTACTGCTCTTATTAATAATATTTGATTATAACATTTGTTCCTTTATTTTATACTTGTACATAACAAAATTGTTTATTATTTTTTGTATAAAACTAATATATATGGTAAAGAAACAGCTGTGTTTTTGTACACCTTTTTGAAAATTCCTAATACCGGTATTAATACCGGTATTCCGGTACAACGTTTAAAAAAAATACCGAATATCGGTATTGTATTTTTGGTTCGGTACTGCAAACCCTAGTTGGAGAGACTCATATTGTGGAAAGCAATAATTTGGCCGTTTTCGTTATCATTTAACGATTTCCCCGTGTCATTGTGCTTTAATAGTATCAAACGGACATAAAATATTTTTTACAATTTTTAAACTTTATAAATCTGTGTACTTACCATACAAAAACGTTCAAAAAATTGCACTATCAATAGTAATTTTTAAATATTTCTCCGTGAACCTAAGATTATCTCGTATCTTGTACACGATATAATTTTCAAAGTATTTTTGAAACAAGTACGTCTTTACACTAATACTGTCGATAGTCGACTGACTGCTTACACAATGTGTAGAACACATTCTTGCGAAATAATAACAAATGCCACAGTACACTTCCGGAAACGAAAATAAAATTAGAATCAGTAAACCAGCCGACGCGGCTAGTGAACCTATCATTATTTCGATCACTGTATGTATTTGGCGGCGAGTGATCGAGCGATCGATACTCCCAGAATCCATGGCACTGTTGCAAAACGTTTATGTTATTGTAGTCATAGTTTTCTAACAGCCAAGCAAATTTAGAAAAAAATCAATTCGACGAGCAAGAGGAAGGAATAATAGTACACGGACGTGGAATATCTGGTTAGTTGTAAATATCTGATATTTGTTCGGTAACTGCACTACAAACTTTAAACGCGTTTTTCTCGAAAGAACTTTTTCGTGGCTGATTGACATGATTTAACAAAGAAGTATTCGATCGATCAACTTGCACATCCATCACTGAATTATTCTCCGTTCATCTTTGCAATCTTAACCCCTTGTTCTACAATATCGTGTCAGACTCGTGATGAAGATTGTGAACATAATCTAATAAATATGTATGTCATTAAATTCCTTTAAACCGAGATGAAATTCTATTTTGGTTTTGTTAATGTAGAAGTATTGGATAACATTTACGCATACGATAGATATAAATTTTCTACTTTTTTAGAAAATTACGAACTACAGAAAAAGTTCTAATCACTGAAACCGTGAAATAAATCGCAGGGTAAGGGGTTAATAATCGTGAATTAAAAAATCCCATGCGTATAGTGTATATTACAAGTATGTAGTTATGTTGTAATCGTATATTGGAAATGTAATATGTTCCTTAAATATTTTAAAAATTTGCTACATGAGACGAAACATTAACTTTTCAGGATAGTAAACACGATTTAAAATAATAGAGATTATTTATTGGTTGAAGTAGGCTTTAACAGATTTATTTTCATAGTTCACCTAGTTATTTTACTATCTTTTAATAGACCCATACAAATTGAAAACGGTGTGCAGGATGTGCACAACGGTCCACTAATGTTGTCTGATAGTGAATATAGCGAGGATACAACAAAGAATTCCAATGTTATTTCTCCTCAGGAAATTGACTCGATTCGCGCAACTCGATCTGTGCTGGTTCTTGTGTAAGGTCTCTCACTGTCGTACTTGTTAGGGTTCGTCTGAAAATTCAAGATAGTATTTCTAGTGGAGATATAGTAGAATTAAGAGGTAATGCCTAATGAACTCATCTTCAAGTCATCAAATCATTCTATGCAAAGGTTTAACTAAAGCTACGTGTCGCGACAACAAAGTTGCGCGTGTCATTATTGGATGTTTTTCCAAACTGCGATTTTCTTTTCCTTATTATGCCATCACTATATTTATAGTTTCTAGTCTCTGTTAGTAAATTTTCTTCGTTCTCAATATCTCCAAATTTGTCTCTTACATACTTTATAAAATCGGAAAGAAATTTGCGAAGATTTGCCCCGTCGAGTAAATTCAATCCCAACAAAAACATCCTGTAAACAGGAGCCAAGTTCTCTATGGCCGTAAAAAGTTGTGAGATCTTAGTGAGATGTTAGCTTAGAAATACCTCTTGCAATACTGATAAAAGCGTTTGCAAAAATTAGTTTAAAAAAACGCTATTTAATTTTTAAAGAGTTACTTGAGAAACTTGGCCGTTACTTTTTAAACCAATGGCCATGAAAGGTGTTAGGTAGCGGCCAAGTTTGAGTAATTTAGCCCAGCATGTAACTCTTTAAAAATTATATAGCGTTCTTTTAAACTAATTTTTACAAACGCTTTTTTCAATATTGCAAGAGGTATTTCTAAGCTAACGAACTTGGCCGTATTTTGTTTGATCTCACAACTTTTTACGGCCATAGAGAACTTGGCTCCTGTTTACAGGATGTTTTTGTTGGGATTTCATCAATTTTTGTTGAAATTTCATCAATTATCAAGTAGGTAGTACTCTTCATCCCTGATTCATTAAATCCTAAACATTTTTTATCTTTAAGGTGGACATTAAGTAAATTCATAAATGCATGTTCGTTTTACTACCTATGTATACCTACTTAAAGCTTTGTCCCGTTTGAGTTTTATGTTGTTTTTTTCTTCTTTGTTAGTTGATTATTTTTTCTAATTACAGGAGGTTTTCGTTTTCTTTGTATTCTTGATTTCGGAATTTTGGGATCAGGGTCCAAATGACAGAGAAAACTCAGATCAGCAAGGCCGAAATCAAAATTCAATGAAATTATTAGGTTTTCAAGTGAAACTACTTTGGTATATATTGCAAAGAATAATATATATTATTTCGGTATATACGTCATGTGGTTGGGCATACCGTATATGCTTCCGGTTAAGCCTTTTGAAAATTTCGTTATTTCTGCGGTAGGACACATCGTTCCCGAGATGCAGCCTTTTTTATTTTTCTCTTTTTTGAAAAATCCAAAAGACTACATACGTCATGTGGTTGGGCATACCGTATATAACTTTCGGTTAAGCCTTTTGAAATTTCGTTATTTTTGCGGTAGGACGCACCGTTCCCAAGACACAGCCATTTTTCTTTTCTTTTTTTTTTGAGGTGTAAAATTTCAAACTTTGATAATTATTCCTTCGACGGTTTGTTATGGTGGACCTATGTACCAAATTTCAAGCCTGTAGGTCAATGGGAAGTACCTAAAAGGTTTTGATGATCTGTCAGTCAGTCAGTCAGTGACAAATTTAGCGATTCTTGAGGTCCTATATCTCGGAACCTACTAACGTTGGAAGATTAATGTTTCGCCAATATTGAGACATGATAGCATTTAACAAGTGTACGAAATTACATCTCTCCAGCTGCCTCCAGTTCCGATTTACAAGCCTCTAAAAGACGGCTAAGTTGTTTCGTGTAAAAGGTGGTAGTGCGAGAACTTGGCGTCTTGGAGAATTGCGCGTTTTGTAAAGATTTGCTTGTAGTGTTTATCCGCTGCAACAGTTTGTCCCACGACACAGTTATTAAATAATCATCGAATTTTTGTTTGCTAACTTTTTTGCCTCTAACTTACTCATTGGTTTCTCCGTTTCGCTAGATTTTGCGATAATAACAACACAACTGAACCTACCACGAGAGGTCGAATGACCCATTTTAGATATTTTATTTGACAATTATTGAAATTGTAAAGGTGTTTTCATGGGAATTTATTGAATATATTTTTTGACTGTAGTATACAGGGTGTCTCACCTGACATCTTGATTTTCTCGCTATTGTTGCTCGTAGCAAAAACTGTTTCAGCATAGGCTTGAATGGTATCGAGTGGAGCATATTTTGATGTTATTAGTTTTTTCGTGAGTGGACGCGTAAAGGTCATATAAAGGTTAACTTTTTTTTTTTAAATGGAATGAGGTATTTTTGAATACGTCAATCGATGTAGCTGGCCATTCGTTATAATAAAGTACTAACCTATGTATGTCGAGAAGTTAGTAGTTCACGAGATATTTCAATTTAAATAACTCTAAAACACCATTACTATCGTACCGAGACGTTAGCGTTTATTTATAGTAGGAATGGTTCAACGTAACCACCATTTACATCACGACATTTTTTTAATCTATCAAGTAACGACTGGTTTACGTCGTTTAATATATCGGCTGATATTTTACGACATTCAGCGATAATACGCTGCTTCGTATCGGCCACTGTAGTTGGAGCTTTAGCATAAACTGTATTCTTTAAATATCCCCATAAGAAAAAGTCGAGGGGCGTTAAATCAGATGATCGTGCTGGAAAATTAATGGGACCGCCTCTTCCCATCCAACGATTCGGAAATTGTCTATGTAAAGCATTTCTTGCTGTTAAGGAATAATGTGCATGGCATCCGTCTTGCTGCATCCACATTCCTAAACGAACACGTAACGGCACATCTTCCATTAATGTGGGTAAAATTTCCATTACGAAGTGTTTGTGCTACGGTCCATTCAGTGATCCATCGATAAAATATGGACCAATAATATGAGTGTCGATTATGCCAATCCATACGTTCAAACTCCATCGATGTCGATGGTCATTTTGTCTGAAACAATGTGGATTCTGTGTCGACCAGAAATATGTATTTTTTCAATTAAAATATCCATTCTTTGTGAACGTCGCTTCGTCTGTAAACATAACTTTTTTTTTAAAAATCAGCACTTCGACAAAGAGCCCATTCACAGAATTCTAAACGACGATGAAAGTCATTATCAGCGAGGGCTTGAACTTTTGATATGCGATACGGATGAAATTTGTATCTATGCAGTACACGTACGACACTGGACCGACTAATATTGGATTCTCTTTCAAGCTGGCGACAGCTTACAGATGGGTTTATTGTCACTGCAGCCAAAATATTAATTTCATTTGCAGTATTCGTCGCTGTGTTTTTTCGATTAGGTGTCTTGCGCGACAAATTTCCAGTTTGACTAAACTGTTTGAAGACATTACTGAAAGTATTACGGGCTGGTTGACACCTATCAGGAAATCTCTCTCCGTACAATTGTTTTGCACGAACTGCGCTCTTTCCAGCTTCCAAATACGCTGCAACCATGTCTACTTTTTTCCGCACGTGAGTACTTCATTTTAGAACAAACAGATAGATGTCCAACTAAGAGAAGCTAAACTCAAACTGACGAATGATTGTCACACATAATCGAATAGTTGTCAAATGTTTACATTTCAGCGTTACCGACCTCGGTCAATCGTTTTCGCTAGTCTAACGGTGGTAAACAAAGCTAAAGCCTTTGTGCGGCAATAATGATGCCTTAAGAATTTAAATAATTTAAATTGAAATATCTCGTGAACTACTAACTTTTCGACATACATAGGTTAGTACTTTTTTTTTATAACGAATGTCCAGCTGCATCGATTGACGTATTCAAAAATACCTCATTCCATTTAAAAAAAAAAGTTAACCTTTATATGACCTTTACGCGTCGACTCACGAAAAAACTAATAACATCAAAATATGCTCCACTCGATACCATTCAAGCCTATGCTGAAACAGTTTTTGCTACGAGTAACAATAGCGAGAAAATCAAGATGCCAAAATCAGGTGAGACACCCTGTATATTGTAATAAAAATCGCACAAAATATAAATAAATTTAATCTTGTTAATTTTATAACACATCAGCCACTTTTGATGGTCGGTAGGTTTAGTGTTAATTGTTTACGTTCATATCAGTCTATCGAATCCAGAACTGTTAAAATGTAGATTTCCAATGAAAAATAATCGAGAAGGAAAGTAGGTTCAGAGAAATAATGTCGCGTATATTATTGAGATTAGAATCGATTACTGCTTGCCTGTAACTAACTGCGATTAGTTGCTATTTGCGATGGAACCAATTCAGCTACATGCTCATTAGCACCAATATGTATCAATTCCCCCGGTATCATGCTGTGGCGTCAACCAGTTATGGAAACGATACGTCTTTGATACTAGTAAAATCCATTTGTTATCGTCTTAAGCCGAATTGATTACGAAGTATTTATCGGAGTACCACCAATAAGTTCCAAATAAGTATTTCGAGTCGACAATTTCTTACAAACAAATACAGTAGAACTTCGATTATCCGTGCTAATTATATTATAGGAACATGATTGTTCGGATAATATTAAGTTGGCAACTAAATTCGCGACCTTCTGTTTCGTAATTATTTTATTGTATCATTATACAATAAATCCTTGCACAAGTGTTTCACACTTTTTTAATATCTTTCATACTTTTCGAGATACTCGGCTGGAAAGTTTTCAGATGAACACCCTGTATATAAATGATTTTGTTTGAGAAAATGTGGAGGTCCGCGAACTTAGTTGCCAACCTAATACAATAATTACATAGTTTCAGTGCTGAACTTAATCCATATTGAAGTGTGCAGTAAATGATGTAGAGTATGGGTTGGTTTAACGCAAACTAATTCTTTGTGGAAAGTATTCATACAATAAAGAAGGGAAACCAGAGTATACAAGATAAGGTGAAAGAAATACTGGCTGAGGACGGGAGGGGGGAAGAGTGGATGAAAAAATTAGACAGGGAAAGAAAAGAGATACAGGACGGAAAGTAAAAAGAAGAGAAAAAAGTGAGAAGACAAGGACGAATGGAAGAATGAGTGAGAGAGAGTGAATGCAAAAAGAAAAAGAAGGTATTTTATTGTAGAATTTATTATTAAGTAATATAGATTTTGATAAGAAGAGAAATGAAATGAAAAATTGTAAAGGGAACGGGATCTCTGTGTAACCCGTAAGGGAACAAATAAATATACATACTTCATACAATAAAGAATTCGAACATCAGAGGCTCGGATAGACGAGGTTCTACTGTATTCAGAATTTCAAGAACCTTTCAAAAAATCATTCAGCAAGTCCACTGCTCACGCCGGTAAGAAAGAGAAAGGAGGTGCTGATGCGTGTAAGTAATCCATTTGATTACAAATTGTTTAAAATAGAAGTTCCTCGTTAGAACGTGAATCCCTTAAGAAAGCCACTAACTGCTCAATCAGCAACGACGAGGCTTAAAGAACAAACATTGATTAGAACCTAATCCCAGTATCATCTTTGCATGCAATCGATCGAAGCCGTACACGAATAATCGACTTTGCAGAACCGTTGGATAGTCAAGAATCATCAGCTCTAAACAGTCAACATTACTTCAGCTGCGAACGTGAAAGGAATCGTTTTAAAAAAAAATGTATTTTGTAGTTATAAAAATGTATATTTATAGAGTGGAGCAGAGTTGGGAAAAATTTTATTCGGATGACTAATGAACTTGATAAAAATCTATCCGAATCAGATTTTATTCGTACAGGAATGATTTGAAATTGATTTGAAATATTTTTGTAAAATCATGTATACATAATTTTGCAATCAATATTCGAATAAACAATGACAAATGAATTCGATTGAACACAGAGAATAACTTGTTACGAATAATGAATAATTATTTGTTCGAATATCTTATTGGATTGAAAAAAATTTATTCGAATAATTATTTTTCATACATATTTATTCGTAGCAATTCGAATATTGCCCAACTCTAGGGTGGACTATCTAACCACGATCAACATTGTTTTTGTCACCAACGAATGTCTATTGTTATTACAAAAGGGCGAACAATTTAATGTCGAAGTGTTGTAAATAGGAAACTTACTGTACTTCAAATACGTCATTAATTAATAATTTGAATAAAATATTATGATCGTGAATTTCTTTAAGTTAGAACAATTAATTTACTACTGCTACTACAATTGGTCAGAATTACAGAGAAAATACTAAAAGTTGTTTACACGACGATAATAAATAGACACAATTTCAGAAAAAGTATTTCGACGAAATAAAACTGCATAACTCATTTAGGTAATGGGATATTCGAATATTAAGACGTTAGTATGTCGAAGGTTCGTGAAAGAGTGGGTCCACAATTTTTACCTCGCAAGTTTCAGTAGTTGGCATGGTATACGGGTCCATTATCAATTGCACGATCGCGTAATTTAAAAAATAGCCGTGAAAGCTTAAAAGCAAAGTTGGGAAGTTTTCATCCACTCGAGAAACGGAAACGGAAGATATAATTCGCGAACGAACGACTTTTAAAAGTACAGAACACCGAACAGACGCAACGGAAGAGAAAGAGAGAATCGGTCGAAGAGGTCAAAGTGTATTAGATTCGCCAAGTAAGCCTTTTACAAGGGTAGAAAGCGGGTGACAAGAGGAACAAAAGCGGACCGACTTCGACCAGGAACAAACGGCTGGAATGGAAGACCAGAGGCATGAATATATACGCGTACGAAACACAGGCACAGACATCGCTGCTATCGCGTACATTCGGATCCAAAAGTTGCTGAACGCGTGGGGCATGAACTGATATTAGGAATAAATTAATGTCGTAAAATTATAATATTTAGCCCAACAGTTTGGAGAGGTTATTTATTCATGTATACGATGAATATTTCCGTAGGAATTATAATCACCTGTTAGGTTGATATGCTCCATTTCGAACATCTGGTTTTACAATAATTGAAAACATGAAAGTGATTTGTGGGAAATTAGCACATAAATTCATACAGTTCCACATAGTTTCTCTACAGTTCCGACACAGTTTTCTTTCGATATAAAACGATGGCACGGGATTGGCTTTTTTCGTATTTCGAATGAGGACACCTATGCGTTCATATGCGCATGATATTGTTCTTGAGTAAGCCGAGAGAGAACATGGAGGGAAAGAATACTATATAAGAATAGAAAAATTGATTCGTATAGAAATTAACTTTATAACCATCTGACTCCTCACAGGTCTTAAACAAGTTTAGTATGCTCGTTTGTATTAAACATTGGTTTTCCAGTTTGATAACAAAATTGTGACACAAATATATCACTGACGTCATAGGCAAGATGCAAGTAATATTGTATAAGAATAGAAAAATTGATTCTAATAGAAATTAACTTTCCAACCATCTGACTCCTCACAGGTCTTAAACAAGTTTAGTATGCTCGTTTGTATTAAACATTGGTTTTCCAGTTTGATAACAAAATTGTGACACCAATATATCACTGACGTCATAGGCAAGATATAAGTAATATTGTATAAGAATAGAAAAATTGATTCTAATAGAAATTAACTTTCTAACCATCTAACTCCTCACAGGTCTTAAACAAGTTTAGTATGTTCGTTTGTATTAAACATTGGTTTTCCAGTTTGATAACAAAATTGTGACACCGATATATGACTGACGTCATAGGCAAGATGCAAGTAACATTGTATAAGAATAGAAAAATTGATTCTAATAGAAATTAACTATCTAACCATCTGACTCCTCACAGGTCTTAAACAAGTTTAGTATGCTCGTTTGTCTTAAACAAGTTTAGTATGCTCGTTTGTATTAAACATTGGTTTTCCAGTTTGATAACAAAATTGTGACACAAATATATCACTGACGTCATAGGCAAGATGCAAGTAATATTGTATAAGAATAGAAAAATTGATTGTAATAGAAATTAACTTTGTGACCATCTGACTCCTCACAGGTCTTAAACAAGTTTAGTATGCTCGTTTGTAGTGAACATTGGTTTTCCAGTTTGATAACAAAATTGTGACACCGATATATCACTGACGTCATAGGCAAGATATAAGTAATATTGTATAAGAATAGAAAAATTGATTCTAATAGAAATTAACTTTCTAAACATCTGACTCCTCACAGGTCTTAAACAAGTTTAGTATGCTCGTTTGTATTAAACATTGGTTTTCCAGTTTGATAACAAAATTGTGACACCGATATATGACTGACGTCATAGGCAAGATGCAAGTAATATTGTATAAGAATAGAAAAATTGATTCTAATAGAAATTAACTTTCTAACCATCTGACTCCTCACAGGTCTGAAACAAGTTTAGTATGCTCGTTTGTATTAAACATTGGTTTTTCAGTTTGATAACAAAATTGTGACACCGATATATGACTGACGTCATAGGCAAGATGTAAGTAATATTGTACACGGTGTGACAATGCTCGGGTTGGCTTTTTTTGATAATGTGCGACTGTATCATATTTGCGTGTTGAATTCGTGACGAAACAAACATCATCTTTTGTATCGATTAGTGTAGGGAAGCTGTTGTTCACGATATCTTGTCTTGTTTTGGAAAGTTTGAACGAGGATGATTCGAGTATTGATAATTCCATAAATTATTAACTCTTCTTTTGATATTTGTGGTTTGAACTGTAGCGCGTTATTAAAATGTTGGCCACTTTATGTTCGACGATCTAATATTTCTGCATCGAGTCGACAAAGAACTCGGGAGGTCTCAATACTCAGAGTCGGAGATTTTCCGAATGACCGATCAGCCAGTCCTGCGAGAGGGCGAACTTCCAATGGGAGCCGAGGTTCCTCTTGCTAGTTCTTTTTCCTTCCGATATCACTCGACGCGCGACGACACGCCGTTTCGTTTTCAATTTTAGAGGAGATGTTACAGATTCAGTGGAACCTCGTGGCAGGGCCGCGAGGATTATAGGAGAGAACCCCATTTTTAACATTCGATGAAGTATCATTTTTAACCCTTCGAGAACGACTTCTGTGGACTGCACAGACTCTATCGAATATTTCGAAATTTATTACACGAGCTCAATTTATAAGAGGCGACACACTTTCCTGCACCAGTGTTTACTTTCTAGAATTTCAGTGCAGTTATCTAGTTATTACGAACACATGGAAAAATTGAACAATGATAGTTTTAAGTTACAATTATTGAGATTCTAAAGATGCGTCAATGTGGATTTGGTTCGTTTATTTTGAAAGTGGTGTAAGTCCATTTTTTGTTGTTTCGAGAAAATTAAAGGTTAGCATATCAGTCGATTCTAGAATATAAATTAATTATGTCAAATCTGGCAATGGTTCTACTAATTTAGTAATATGTAATATGATTATATAAATTTCTTGTAGGCGAATTTAACTAAAATAATATATATTTACGGGCTGTAAATGGACTTACATCAGTTTCATAATTAGCCAATTGTAAAAATCATTTAATTTCAATTACGAAAAATTAAATATCGCTTAAAATATATTTCGTATTAATCCAATTTTGTTTATAAATTATAATAACAAATGAAATAGGAAATTTCCTAAATAATGCAGATTGATACCATTAAACGACAAATTCTTTTGAACGCGGATTTCATTATTGCATGGTTTCTGAAATAAATGATTTATTATTCGGCGGCCAAAAAAGATTTTGTCGTTTAATGGTGTTCATCTGTATTATATGGGAAATTTGTTATAAATAAAATAATTATGACTAGACTGCGGATGTTCCATAAGCATATGCAAATATGCACATAAAATATGAAAATATGCACAAAAAGTATGCAAATATGCAAGAAAAATATGATCAGAATTAATACAAAGAGATATTTATCAGTTATGTTTTAAATAACAAATTTATTTATACGTAAACACCATAATTTGCGTTACAATAAGTTGATAGTAATTTTTCCATGTTTGTAACACTTAGTTGTTGTCGTTTGTCAGTTAATATTGACTTATATGGTGAAAAAGTACGTTTTACATCACAGGATGTAATAGGTGCATATTTATATTTGCTCCAATAGCGTTGTGGCGCATTAGTTGACACATTTTCATCGCTTAGTATCCTCAGTGTTTAGATGTGTCGTATAAACCAGGATTCTTTTTTACCACTGCATTTGTTTTAACACGAATTTGATCACCAGATTTACCAGGAACACCTTTTAAATGTTCAATACAGTCCATGAATATTTTCATTGGATTTGTTAAGGGTAAACCGACAGTTTCCAGTGTCTTTATTGTGGCTGGAAGAGTTCGGAAATGTACTTTTATAAACGTCAAATTTTGTGCAAATTTTGTCTGTTGGATTTTGACCTGTTTTGGAGCTGTTGCAACACATTCTGAGCTGTTGCAATTACAACTATAACATCTTCGTCAAAATCTTCATCTACCCATTTACAGAAACAAAATAAAGATTGTGGATAAATGATTTTACTGTTTTCGGATGCTAAGAAAAAAGAATAGTCGAATCTCTTTAGTTTTATTAAAATTTTCGGCATAAAATATTGGAGTCAAACAAATCGCAGCAAAATATAGTGAAATTATATAAAAGAAATATGTAATATATATGTGCATATGCACATGGTACAAAACATATACAATATGCAAAACAATATTTGTGCATATCGAAATATGTATTTACATAAACATCCGCGGTCTAGTTACGACTGAACCAAGTGCTTTGACACTTAAATTTAAAATATTTCTTAAAGTAATTCTTGGAGTTAATCGATTTGGCCTGTAAACGGCTCAATTGAAAATTAAATATATTAGAACCTGCCATTTTTACGGATCCCGCAAACCTATTGTTAATTAAGTTCAACACGAACCGAATATCTTTTAAACGTGAAATATGCAGAAAATTGATCCACTCGTACGTTTCACGTAATGTTCATATGATACGCGGTGCCTTTTTCGTATGAGCAGATTTTAACAATGAGAAAGAATGTTTAATCCTCCACTGGCGAGGTGGAGTCTCGGAAACTCCGCTGGTCCCGTTTCCTTTGTTCTCTTTTATCCGTAGACATATACATATAACTAGGCATTTCTATCTCCACCTTTCAACAAAATTACAATATACTCGCTCACGCAGCTCAACCTGCGTAGTTTGTTTATTTTACACAATGAAAGCTAATAAGTGTGGAACGGAGTCTGTCAGACTGCGCCTCGATCGTAATGTAACAATTTAATCTTCTGTGAACTGTCCCGGCGAGGACAGACTTTTCAAACAACATTTTAGCGAGCAAACACTTTACGGTAAAGTCTTTCGAGCGCAAAACAATGGTGCTACAGTTAGTCAAATTAGATTTGCAAAAAAA
>CM052191.1:1989821-2009514 GCA_028455805.1 Lasioglossum figueresi | reverse complement strand
ATTAATTTACTTAATGTCCACCTTAAAGATAAAAAATGTTTAGGATTTAATGAATCAGGGATGAAAAGTAATACCTACTTGATAATTGATGAAATTTCAACAAAAATTGATGAAATCCCAACAAAAACATCCTGTAAACAGGAGCCAAGTTCTCTATGGCCGTAAAAAGTTGTGAGATCAAACAAAATACGGCCAAGTTCGTTAGCTTAGAAATACCTCTTGCAATACTGAAAAAAGCGTTTGCAAAAATTAGTTTAAAAGAACGCTATTTAATTTTTAAAGAGTTACATAGTGGGCTAAATCATTCAAATTTGGCCGTTACTTTTTAAACCAATGACAATGAAAGGTGTTAGGTAGCGACCAAGTTTGAGTAATTTAGCCCACCATGTAACTCTTTAAAAATTAAATAGCGTTCTTTTAAACTGATTTTTACAAACGCTTTTTTCAGTATTGCGAGAGGTATTTCTAAGCTAACGAACTTGGCCGTATTTTGTTTGATCTCACAACTTTTTACGGCCATAGAGAACTTGGCTCCTGTTTACAGGATGTTTTTGTTGGGATTTCATCAATTTTTGTTGAAATTTCATCAATTATCAAGTAGGTATTACTTTTCATCCCTGATTCATTAAATCCTAAACATTTTTTATCTTTAAGGTGGACATTAAGTAAATTAATAAATGCATGTTCGTTTTACTACCTATGTATACCTGCTTAAAGCTTTGTCCCGTTTGAGTTTTGTGTTGTTTTTTCTTCTTTGTTAGTTGATTATTTTTTCGAAGAACAGGAGGTTTTCTTTTTCTTTGTATTCTTGATTTCGGAATTTTTGGGTCAGGTTCCAAATGACAGAGAAAACTCAGATCAGCAAGGCCGAAATCAAAATTCAATGAAATTATTAGGTTTTTGATTTGGTATATATTGCAAAGAATAATATATATTATTTCGGTTGAGCATTTTTTTTTTTAAATTCAAAAGGTTGCATACGTCATGTGGTTGGGCATACCGTATATGCTTCCGGTTAAGCCTTTTGAAAATTTCGTTATTTCTGCGGTAGGACACATCGTTCCCGAGATGCAGCCTTTTTTATTTTTCTCTTGTTTGAAAAATCCAAAAGACTACATACGTCATGTGGTTGGGCATACCGTATATACTTTCGGTTAAGCCTTTTGAAATTTCGTTACTTTTGCGGTAGGACGCACCGTTCCCAAGACACAGCCATTTTTCTTTTCTTTTTTTTGAGGTGTAAAATTTCAAACTCTGATAATTATTCTTTCGATGGTTTGTTATGGTTGACCTATGTACCAAATTTCAAGCCTGTAGGTCAATGGGAAGTACCCAAAAGGTTTTGATGATCCGTCAGTCAGTCAGTCAGTGACAAATTTAGCGATTTTTGAGGTCCTATATCTCGGAACCTACTAACGTTGGAAGATTAATGTTTTGCCAATATTGAGATACGATAGCATTTAACAAGTGTACGAAATTACATCTCTCCATCTGCCTCCAGTTCCGAGTTACAAGCCTCTAAAAAACGGCTAAGTTGTTTCGTGTAAGAGGAAGTAATGCGAGAACTTGGCTGGTGCACTACGCGAGTCTGGCGAGCGATTCACGGTGGTCGCAATTGACAAGCGAGCATTGTTGTGGAAAGGGTTGAAAAAAGGAGAGAGATAGTTTTTAGAAAATGACGGGGATTGAAAAATGTGTGAGACGACGTGAGGTTGTTCCGCGATAATTTGTAATTTGGGTTTTATTTTGGCTTTGAGTGTTCCACCAGTGATCCCGAGCAATGAGAAGTTTTGTACACTCGGTTCGGCAAGACTTGGATTCTACCAGGCCGATTGCACATTTGCGATTCGAGGGCATTGGAAACGTTGAAGCTCCTTTGAAGTGTATACCGAAGCTGGGACGGATCGCAAGCCGGCATTCGTACAGGGAGTTCCAGTGGAACTCTGCTGTGGATCACTGCGTGTTGAGATCTGATGATAAACGGTAAGAGAGCTCTCTTAGTTTTAAATTAAAATAGCCATTTAGGATGTAATTTGTGTAATTCACTGATTTCCTGAAACCGCGTTGATTTTCTTAAATGCTCTTTGAATGCTAAGCTTTCGTACGATGAAATCTATGTATTATTTTATTTTTATTGAATCAATCTTTCTGTGCCTTGCTTCGGCTTTTCCTCGTAATCCGTCGAGGTTTTTACGCCGAAACAAGAATTTTGTTTAACCGGGAAATGGTGTATTTTTATTTTAGTATAAGTTCGAACGTTGTTCAATTTTTAACTTCGGTTCTGTGCTACGAGTTCTATTTCTTTAAATTACTAAAGTAATTGCGAACAAGAGCATCTCAGTGTTTTTCTCAATTCATTTTAAAAATAGAATAAAAACGGTTTATTTAACGTAAACCTACATCAATCTTTGTTGTACATGCCTAAAATAACAACACAGAATATATTAATAACTTGTAAACTATTGCACATACAGGGTAACCTCAAAGTTGTACGTGTACCTCTCACGTGACTGTTTGGCATTGGTTGATTTAATCGAGGAAAACACCTTTATTCTTGGGCGACATCTATGTCGAATAGTTCATACTAACTGATACTAAATTAATAAATACAAGCTAGAGAAATTTCGTTCATATTATAATAAAAATAACCAGTTAATGCACTTACCCCACTCCACCTTATGACGATTATATATTCGTCATGAGTAAAAAGTAGTAACAATTTGCAGTTTAAATTGCAATTTCAGTGAAAACTAAAATATATTGGTAAACTCCATGTTTGAAATATTTGAAGCCAAATCGAAATAAAAGGAACAAATAGAAGTTTATAAATAATTATTATTAAAAAAACCGCATATAATGTGAATTATTTTTCGTCAATGCATCGTTGTTTTTTATTAGAAGAAGCTACCCGTCTAATCGGGAAACATTTCCCGGATGAGGTACCCACATCTTCAAAAGCTAATCCTTCAGGAAGGTGAGTGCACATTGTTATAAAAATAATATTCAGAACGAATCGCGATATTGGTGTTCAACTTGCGAAATTTTATTATGCATTGTACCATGCTTTGCTCAATACCATTCTACAACAGCAGATTAAAGTAAGAAATTGATTTGTGCGTGTGCGTGTGTGTATGTGTGTGTATGTGGTGTGTGTGTGTGTGTGTGTGTGTGTGTGTGTGTGTGTGTGTGTGTGTGCGTGTGCGTGTGTGTGTGTGTCATGTTTTTTTTCGTTCATATGCAACCTATTTATGGTAATCCAAGTAAATAAATAAATGTGAGTAGTCAAATTAAAAAATAAAAGTCATATACTCTTCATCCCTTAATTTGTGACACGCAATTTAGACACACGTTTCCCAAAGAGGTCGAAACAGTTAACTGGTTAATATCATTTGTCGTTCTTGAGATATTTCACGAAGATTTTGAAATTTTTTCAAAGTGGCAAGAAAAAATTAGTGTTGTATTAGGCATATGTCTCTGCACATGTATTAGCAATTTACTATGCTTGTGTGCAAAGTTCCGTAATTTTTTTAATTCACGGGTTCGATAACCTCTCCTGTCAGCCATGAATTTGTCGACGCGCACGCGCTTCAATCGACGATCGGGAACAGTTTACGGAAATTCCAAGAATCGCCGTTAACAACAGTTCCTTTTTCTAGTTTCTGGGATAACATGCCTACCACCTGTTAAACAACGATCGTACGGGCTCTAATTATCGCGGGGGAATTTTCGATGGCGTAATTAGCCACCAATCGATGCCTCGAACTTCCTAGTCGGGTTCGCGAAAAGTTTTACGAGAAGTTGGACGCTACATAATCGACTGAATTCGAAATGAGTTCGTCGGGAATTTTAGTTGCTGTGAAAACTACGGAACGGCGCGGCGGGATATTCGAAATAAATCGAGAAAGTTCGAACGTTTAAAACTGTTTATTAGTACACTCTTTTGCTGGTAGATCCGTACCCCTTAACTCTTTAATAATGATCCTTTGTTGTGTACTATGTACGAACTCAAATAATTTCGTGAAATCAATGCACGTACAAAAAGTATATTTTGTAATATTTTTTAACAATTATATTTATTTACATGTATATATCTGGACTAACGTTTACTTCGTAGTGTGCTTATTGTGACGATAAGCTGTAATTCATTGATGTATACTAAATGTTAAGCAGAATCAAATTTTATATACAGTGAACCACGAAAGTATTTCAACGCCCTTTAAAACAGTATAACTTTTTTATGATCGAACCAAACGACCTGACTTTTTTTTTAACAATTAGTAGAATTGATTTACCAAATAACATGCAAAAAAGATTTTGAAAAAATTTCAATTGCCTAAGAATTACATGAGAAAGTAAAAGAGGCATCATTTATAACTTTTTTATTGGAGCCCGTAATGAAAATTTAAAATATGCGTTTTGTAGATGTATGATAGTTATACATTGAATCTGCATTTTAATAAAAACAATTTTCTATTACTTATTGTATCGTATTGGACCAGTCCTTGAGAATCTTTACAATTTCAAATCCAAACTTTCTTGACATTGACGCATAAAAACTTTACTTCGTTGCGAGTGTTTCCATGATAATTATAGATTTCTATCGATCGTATTTGTTGTTAATCAAATTGTTAATGCTTTCGGCGCAAGGGTTCGATCTTTTAGATAGTGTTGGTTATGATAGATTCAACCCTTATGCCAATAACCCAAATTTTCTATAATATTCAATACTGTTGCACTTTGTAGTTTCAATGGATATTTTTATACCTGAGTGTAAATTATTCTGTGACCGTCCAAGAGCATAAAAATCAACAATAAGTTTACTCTTTGTTAATAGAAATACTAAAGGAGTTATAAAAAGAATTTGAAAGTGGGTACGAAGGTACCAAATAAGGGTTAAAGTTGAATTTGAATTTAAATTTAATAATGAAACAACACATGATTACTTCCAATAATATGTAACCAAATAAAATAATGTATTATCTCATCTATTATTTTCCAAATAGTTCATTTTGATAATGCTCAAGTCTGGATCATATTCAGTAACAGTAAGTTTCTGAAATTTTGCTTTCGGTCACGACGCGAAATTAATATTAACTTGTATAATTTCATGAATACGATTAATCTACAAACATATGTATCCGCCATAATACTTTATGTGTACTACATACGTTGAAATGCAATTGATCATTGCGCAAACGTATCGGGTACGTAATGAAGGGGTTCAATAACATTTCAAGTGGCAACATGAAACGAATCCAATGGTAGATCCCATCATAATGCTTTCATATTTTTAATAAATTCGATGAATTTGTACATTCCCTGCGTATAAAATATAACGAAAATGGACAGCATCGATCGTGCAATGTCGAATAACCTCGAATGCAATGAATCTTTGATTTCACGATTTGAAAATCTCCGTTGTGTGCTCCGGAACCTTAAAAAAGATCTGAAGGATGAGAGGCTAAATCTCCATCAAGAAATTCAAATGACGTTACTGCAAAAGTTTGTGAAGTTACCATGTAATTACAATAGATTGACAGGTTACATAATTTTACACCATCTCATTATCCATTCATTGAGTCTTAGCGAATATATCACTTGCATAACATACATACAACAGAAAAAGTGGTTGGATCAACGGTCTACATAAATTATAAATCGTTAAAGACAGAAAAAAGCCTTTTAACCTAAAATTCTGGCCTAATATACTGTTGTTTGAAAAGTTTAATAACAGTTCAAAGTGCACCTATAAGAACGTGGAATTTAATATATAATGTTCGCATCAAGGCAATATCAAGATCACACAATTATTATCATGATATGTCCTAAACATACAATTTCCATCTCAATTATTTTGTATGTCTCTGATACTTATAGAAACAATCACGTGTAGATATTTAAGTGGACAAGTTTCGTACTACAATTGCAATAAATAAAATTAATGTGTGATCCTAAATTAGGCAACTTTTTAATTTCAATTCAATTAGGCTATACATGATATATGTTGATAAAAATTCTATTCCAAAGAATTGACATAACAAACTTTATAAAATAAGTATCAATTCTACATACAGGGTGAGTCACCTAACGTTTGCACCTCAAATATCTTTGTTGTTTCTAAAGATACGTAAAATATGGTAAGGACAAAGTTGAATGGTACAATGGGTCTGACACTATGCCAAAAAAAATTTTGTTTTTATGTTAGTTTTTTTAGAGATATCAAGGTCACCTTGACTTTTTTAAATGGAACCATCCTTTTTTAAACACCTACATTGATAGTCCCTTTCATTAGGAATTCATTGACTATAATTATTCCAAGATCATTCAAGGTCAAGGACAGAAAAAACGTATAAAACTAAAATATGGAAACAGAAATGAAGAAAGGAATGTTGAACTCTGATAAGTACATCCGAGGTGATATTCGTACATGCTGCGACGATACGCTGACGCGTATCTTCAACGGTTGTTGAAGCATCCTTGTACACGGTCTCTTTTAGCAGACCCCATAAAAAGAAATCCAGTGGATTTAAATCAGGCGAACGTGCTGGTCATGAAACAGTTCCGCCTCGTCCAATCCATCGGTTTGGAAATCGAGAATCCAACGTTTCTCCAGCTACTCGTGCATAATGAGCAGGACAACCGTCATGTTGGTACCACATATCATAGCGATTTTGTAAAGGGACATCTTCTAACAAAATTGGCAGATCTTCTTGCAAAAATTGAGCGTATTTCAGTCCCGTCGTCGTTCCGTTAATGAAATATGGGCCAATTACTTTGTCGTTCAAAATACCACACCACACGTTTACGCTCAATTGTCTTTGACGATCAATTTCTCGCATCACAGTGCGGATTATCCACAGACCAATAATGGGCGTTCCGTAGATTAATTCAGCCATGATCAGCGAATGTTGCTTCGTCCGTAAACAAGACATTAGAAAAAAATGAATGATTTTGAAGCAATCCCCATTGACAAAAGTTAATTCTATTTTGAAAATCATTCCCGTGCAATTCTTGATGGAGCGATATGTGGAACGGATGAAATTTATGTCGGGCCAGAATTCGGATTACGCTACTTTTTCTCGTACTCACGCGAGGATTGACAGCTATAGCTGCTAAAATATTAATTTCATTGTCTTCGTTAGTCGTGGGATTCTACCGTTTGTGCTGTCTTGTACGTATTAATGAAAGCCTGTCTAGAAGGAGTGTTTCGTTCGGGGTACCTATCTTCGTAAAGTAATCGGGCCTGCACTGCATTTTGTCTACATTCACAGTAAATCGTGATCATATCACACTTTTTGCGTTTGGAAACATACCGATAGTAAATAAGAATGCTGAATAACAATAACATTGAAGGACCTTGGTATGTTTACTTTAACTACGACCATAGTTTGTTTACTATTTACTACAAGTCTCAACCGTGATAAACGAATTCTACTTTCATATTCCAAATCTTATACGTTTTCTCTGTCTGTGACCTTGAATGACCTTGGAATAATTATAGTCACTGAATTCCTAATGAAAAGGACTATCGTTGTAGGTGTTTAAAAAATGGCGGTTCCATTTAAAAAAGTCAAGATGACCTTGATGTCTAAAAAAAAAGACATGAAAACAATTTTTTTTGGCATCGCGTCAGCCTCATTGTACCATTCAACTTTGTACTTACCATATTTTTCGTATCTTTAGAAACAACAAAGATATATGAGGTGCAAACGTTAGGTGACTCACCCTGTATAAAGATTGAATAGTCAAATTGATCGTGATACCAATAATGGACAATTATAATATCGGCTTGGAAAGAAAGTTGTAGCGTTTTCAAATGAAGAGTTGAAGATAAAATTAAGGTATTTTAAAATGGCAAAAAATAATAGAACAGAATGGAAAATATGTTATTGAATAAATCTACGAATAAATATCTGAATCCTAGCTTTCAATTTTAATTTACAAAAGCTACGAACCTTTCGTTCCAACCTAGTATAATATCAAATTCAAAATTGCATCAATCCATAATAATAGTATAATTAACAATGATGTGTATCTAGTAGCACTTTCAAACCGTTTCATTGTTCTGCGAGTATCCTTTCGTTTAATCGCCGTGCATTTAGACGTGTGTTTAACGGGTATCAAAGTCGCCGGCGCGAAGTTATACGGTCAAGCACAATGTGCAGTTTCCTGTGCGCGCAAAACTCAATGAAACAATTGTCCTTAGATCACAGGAGGCAGGACTGTTGCCCAGGCGAGCATACACGGAATCCATGTAACCCTGTGAAATTGTACCAGTCGGCGTGCACAACGGGAGTAAGTTGGTAGCTCGTTAGTCGGCGGTCGGCCTGTAATCCGTATCGAAACGTTCATCAGGACATGTCGAAGACAAGCCATCTCGCATGCCTTGGGACACGGATGTATCAAAGGACCATCGACGATCTACAAGACGAGCTGAACTCGTTCGAACAGCGTCTTTCAACGCGGGCCCTGGGCTCGTACAAGAGGAAAATTTACGACCTCGAGGCAATCTGCTCTGCTGACCTCAACAGAGTAAGGTCCAGGTTCGTCAAATCCCTGCAGGCCTTCCAGAATACGATTCACTCGATCGAGGAACTCGGCCCATGGAGAATCAAGCGTCCGGATTGTCCATGCGCTACGAAGACTCCACAGGAGAATAATACAGTCGGTTTAACGCTGGAAAGACCTAACTCGAGCAATGCCAAAGTCGCTCGATCACTGCCAAGATCCAGGTACATTACACTACACTTTCAAATGCTTTCCGCTTCAAATAGAATTCATACGAACCTTTTCTTTCCTTCAATTAGATATTCAATTAATGTGATACTGCAAAACGAAGCTTAAAAATCGCTGTTTATACAGGGTGGGGCGCCACATCTTTCCATCTAGATTTACGCATAGCAAACAATGTTTTAGATGAAGTTGAATGGTTTTGAGAGGGGCACATTCTGATGGTACATTTTTTTTGTAGGTGGACGCGCAAAGGACATACGAAGGTCATTAATGTTTTTTTAAATGGAATCATATATTTTTTATTGCATCAGCTGATGCTCCTTCATATTCTTTACAAAAAAGTATTAATCTATTTGTGTAAAAAAATCATTAGTTTAGGAGATATTTTAATAAATATTTACATTGAGAATTCTTGCTCTCCTACTACATTATCACATTGAATTCATATTATTGACCAGAGAGTCGAGATTTCCTAACAAATTATAATTAAAATATCTCCTAAACTAATGATTTTTTTACACAAATAGATTAATACCTTTTTGTAAAGAATATGAAGGAGCATTAGCTGATGCAATAAAAAATATATGATTCCATTTTAAAAAAACATTAATGGCCTTCATATGTCCTTTACACGTCCATCTACAAAAAAAAATGTACCATCAGAATGTGCCCCTCTCAAAACCATTCAACTTCATCTAAAACATTGTTTGCTATGCGTAATAATAATGACGTAAATCTAGATGGCAAAATGTGGCGCCCCACCCTGTATAACGATTTGACTACCAGTGTACCGGTTTCGATATTTTTAACACTTTATCTAGCCTTTTGATGAGATTTTCAATTAATTAGATGCTCCAAAACGAAGCTTAAAAATCGCCTTTTAGATAACAATTTTACTAACAGTGTACCGATATCCCCATTATTTGGACCGTTTATTTTGAAAGTTGTGCAAGTCCATTTTCTTTTGTTTCGAGAAAATTAAATGTTAGCAGATCCGACAATTAAAAAATATAGGTTAACTGTGTGAAGTTTGGGAATGTTTGTATTAATGTATGAATATGTGATTTGATTATATAAATTTCTTTTAGGCGAATTTAACTAAAATAATATATATTTCCAGGCTGCAAATGGACTTACACCACTTTCATAATTAGGCAATTGTAAATATCATTTAATTTCTATTTTGAAATAACAAATATCACTTAAAATATATTTCATATTAAATATGAAATATCAAATCTTGTCCGGCATTTCGCTTAATTTTGGTTATTCGTTGCGTATATTTTCCTTTATTTTCTTTTGTAGAATCCAAGTTCTCGGTAACAATATCCTCATCCGATGAAGATTCTATCTCTATAATTCTTCTTCTCTTTTTACGTTTCATTAATTTGTTTTTCATAGTGGAATTATCTTCATCCTCCGATTCTAAGATTATTCCTTTGTTTATATTCATGGGTCTTATTTTTGTGTAAATTTATTTAAAATAAAATAAAATAAATATTTTCAATTGTCATAAAATACCATTGATTTACTATTTCTTCTTACCTATATCGCTATCCGATGCGAATATGAAATTATTCGTTGTTGGAGGAAAATAAAATAAGTAACCTAAAATAGTAACTTTCGGCACGTGAAATAAAACAATTATGAAGCCACCGGTGGCCACTAACCCCGCCACCTGTCTATGGAAATTGGACTTGCACCACTTTCATAATCAATGGTTACGCAATTTCTTTTACCGGCCAATTTTAAATTGAACAAAGCATTGGCATTTTTTAAGATATTAAATACTAACTAGTTAGAAACAAAAAGTTTACATTAAATTAAGCATAAATTACGTCGTATCTAATTTTTTTTAAAAAGGACTTACACCACTTTCAAAATAAACGGTCCATTTATGTACCGGTCTCCCCATTACCAGTGTGCAGGTCTCCCTGCTACCAGTGTACCGGTTCCGATATTTTGAACACTTTATCTAGCCTTTTGATGGAATTTGCAATTAATGTGATTCATCGAAACAAAGCTGAAATATCCTTTTATTCGTTATCCATGTACCGGTCCGCCCACTATCAACTATTTCATCTTGTGCACCTCGAATGTGATTTTTTAAAACCTTATATATCTTTTTGATGGGATCTGCAGTTAATGTGATGCTCCAAATAGAAGCTTAAAAATCTCCTTTTATATAACAATTTTACTACCAGGGTACCAGTATCTCCATTATCAATGTACCGGTTTCTATTTTTTTAACACTTCATCTAGCGTTTCGATGGGATTTTTAATTAATGTGATGCATCACAACGAAGCTGAAAAATCTACTTGTATCCATTATCCATATACCGGTCCCCCAACTATCAACTATTTCATCTTGTGCACCTCGAATGTGAATTCTTACACCTTATCTAGCTTTTTGATGGGATCTGCAGTTAATGTGATGCTCCAAATAGCAGCTCAAAAATCTCCTTTTATATAACAATTTTACTACCAGTGTACCAGTATCTCCATTATCAATGTACCGGTTTCTATTTTTTTAACACTTCATCTAGCGTTTCGATGGGATTTTTAATTAATGTGATGCATCAAAACGAAGCTGAAAAATCTCCTTTTATCCATTATCCATGTACCGGTCCCCCCACTATCAACTAGTTCATCTTGTGCACCTCGAATGTGATTTTTTAACACCTTATCTAGCTTTTCGATGGGATCTGCAGTCAATGTGATGCTCCAAATAGAAGCTTAAAAATCTCCTTTTATATAACAATTTTACTACCAGGGTACCAGTATCCCCATTATCAATGTACCGGTTTCTATTTTTTTAACACTTCATCTAGCGTTTCGATGGGATTTTTAATTAATGTGATGCATCAAAACGAAGCTGAAAAATCTCCTTTTATCCATTATCCATGTACCGATTCCCCACTATTAACTATTTCATATTGTACTCTTTGTATGTGATTTTTTAACACTTTATCTAGCTTTTTGATGGTATCTGCAGTTAATGTAATGCTCCAAAAATGCTTAAGAATCTCCTTTTATACAATGACAATTTTTCCACCGGTGTACCAGTATTCCTATTATCCATGTACCGGGTTCCCCACTACCAATGTACCGGTTCCAAATTTTTGACCACTTCATCTAGCGTTTTGATGGGATTTCTAATTAATGTGATGCATCAAACCGAAGCTGAAAAATCTCCTTTTATCCATTATCTATGTACCGGTCTCCCCACTATACTAGTGTACCCCACTATTAACTATTTCATATTGTACTCCTTGATTTTGATTTTTGAACACTTTATCTAGATTTTTGATGGTATCTACAGTTAATGTGATGCTCCAAAACGAAGTATAAGAATCTCGTTCAATATAACAATTATACTACCAAATCGGTTCCCCCACTATCATCTACTATTTCATATTGCCCCTATTATGCTCTGCCCCGTGTGACTGAGAAGATACGGTATCATGTAAACTTCTAATGTCCCTAACCTCCTCGTATACTCCACAGTAGGTTAGTGGGGGGACCCCGGAGTATCTCTTTCAGTTGCAATGATATAAAACATACCTCGTATGCAATATGTACAGTGGAAATGAATGTCGCATTTGATTTTAATTTTGTGCGTCACAGAAAATATTGCAGTTACATTGGGTAATCAAACGACTAGAGTCACAGTATTGTTATACGTATGTGTGCTTCCGAACTGCAAATATACGTGCTTCATAAAAGTAATGGGAATTCTATATAACTAGAGTTTAATTAAAAAATTCAATGCAGCTAGACTTTCAATTAAAAATTCAGTGCACCTAGACTTTCAGTGAAAAATTGTAGCTCGTTTGAAAATTCAGTGCAGATAGACTTGAATTAATTGAAAAAATTGTAAATATATACTTTACGCTTTTCAATTTTTACATTTATATTGCAATTCAATTTTTCCCTGGCATTCATATGGTCAAAATAAGGGACTGTCGAAGCTTGGCTTAGATTGTATTTTCTTTCAGTAAATTATCGAATGATCCATTGCAAGTCCAATTTGATTTAAGGGGACTTTTGACCCCCTTATTCGACTGTACAATTTGTTCTATAGAATCGGTCACACACGACACACACACACACACACACATACACTGTGATTTTCATGTCCATGAATTATCCACAGCACCAGGCATTTCTTGTTTGCCAGTGTCAATGTGTACCGTTCAACGCGATTGTCTCGCTTGGAGAATTAATTCCACATTCTGTGAATTAAATAAAATGGAACTGTTACCCAATGTACGAGCAAAACTAAATTACGAGCAACGAACTACAGTTTTCAAATGAAAACCACTCAGCGGTTTCCAGAAAGTAAATCATTAAAAAAAATGAAATTCGATCACGTTGGAATATTTTCTCCAGAATATAGAAAATCACATTCTTTTTCATAGAATTTAAGAATTATGAATTGGAATAAAACACATGTTTCGACGAAATTAAGAGAATAATAGAGATTAAGTAAAAAAGTTTCGAAATAAATTTTTTGTTTTCCGCAGGTCTCTCATCATTGATAGCGATGTTCGGGGCACTTGGTGGACACGCATCTCTTTAAATGGGTACAGTGACAGCGAAATGTACAGCAAATCCTACAGGTCGACGGTTTGCGTCGAAAATCGACAAAACGACGGCAACGAATGCGAAGGTAGCTTGAATGTTAACAAAAGCTTCACCGTAATCTTTCCGTGCGCGTTCGAGGCATCGCGGACATTGTTTTAACAAGCAATCGCAAAAAATCCAACAAGCGACACGGTAATTGACAAGCTAATATCTACGAAATGGTAAATACTTCTTACTCTTATCAATTGCAACCGCAAAATCGGGAATAAGAACAATGTATTTGTTACAACAATGTGGTAAAAATATATCGTGTCTCAAATTTAACATACAAAATATTGTGTGTGCGAGTCTAGGAAAAATAGGGTTTATCAGAAAAATGAGCAGGTGAAATTTAAAACAGTAAGATAAAGGGGGACAAACTGCACACTGACTCAATACTGGACACTTGGTTGAATAAATGGGAATAATAAGAGTTAGAGGCACCAAAAGACGTTGAAATTCATAGACGTGGTAGGTGACTCTATCTGGTTTGTGTGAGTCTAGGAAAAACAGGGTTTGTCAGAAAAATGAGCAGGTAATATTTAAAACAGTAAGATATAGGGGGTTAAAGTGCACACTACCCCAAAACTGGACACTTTGTTGAAGAAATGGGAATAATAAGAGTTAGAGGCACCAAAAGATGTTGAAATTCATAGATGTAGTAGGTGACTCTATCTTGTTTGTGTGAGTCTAGGAATAATAGGGTTAATCAGAAAAATAAGCAGGTAATATTTAAAACAGTAAGGTAAAGGAGAGTCAAATGGACACTAACCCAATACTGGACACTCGGTTGAAGAAACGGGAATAATAAGAGTTAGAGGCACCAAAAGACGTTGAAATTCATAGACGTGGTAGGTGACTCTATCAGGTTTGTGTGAGTCTTTGAAAAATAGGGTTAATCAGAAAAATGAGCAGGTAAAATTTGAAACAGTAAAGTAAAGGGGAGTCAAATGGACACTGACCCAATACTGGACACTTGGTTGAAGAAATGGGAATAATAAGAGTTAGAGGCACCAAAAAACGTTGAAATTCATAGACGTGGTAGGTGACTCTATCTGGTTTGTGTGAGTCTAGGAAAAATTGGGTAAATCTGAAAAATAAGCAGGTAAAATTAAAAACAGTAAGGTAAGGAAAGTCAAATGGTCACTGACTCATTACTGGACACTTGGTTGAAGAAATGGGAATAATAAGAGTTAGAGGCACCAAAAGACGTTGAAATTCATAGACGTAGTAGGTGAGTTTATCTGGATAGCAGTTCGGGAATTAGCAATCTTCCGGAGCATCGTGGGAAAGAGAAATAAGACCTTGAATATAGCGTCGTCGTCGGAGTGACTCGCAGGTGTCGTCAGTTTCTCGAATCCAGTAAGAAGACAGGTATGTTGCTACATTTGTTTTGGCATTCATAATCACTTCAGTGACTTCACCTTACATTTGAATGTTGAAGTAGATTGTATAGATTGATGCTCATTAGAAATTGTATGTAAATTTCGACTACGTTGGCATTTAGGCCCTGTGTCCACTTAACAAACAGAAAACGCTAAATGCTTCTACAGTGGACACCCAGTGTCCGCTATTGACACATGAATGATTTTTTTATTTGAATTAGTTTTTGCCTCCAAACTGTCGTTCAGGCTTTGAAATATGTGCTCTTGAATTGTGTTGTTTCTCTTGTTTCGATACAATGTATACCAGTTGATTACCATTTCACTTTGATGAAAAGTCAAGTAAATATTGTGTTATTACTCTGAACATCTCTATTTCTGAACGTCCCCATCTACCATTTTTCAAGCATAAATCCCTTCAAATAGGCGGTAAATGAGTGATGTCCACTATAGATGCAAAATATGTCCACTATGGAAACATTGGAAATTTTAAAAAAAAGTTCGACACAATCAATTTCGGATTTTTATGAGTGGAATCGAAAGAAGAGTCACAGAATGTAAAAGTTGAAGGATCATGGTTCTCAAAGCAACTGGATGATACTTATCTATTGAGAATTCAAGCGAAAATTTTCCTTTAAGCGTCCACTATTGGTGCTTTTACCTTAACAGGATTATAAGCATGATTTTTCACTGATAACTCCTTAACAAAACCGCGCAAAAGATTTTCGCAGAGGAAGAAGTTATTTCAAATCACTTCAGGACTCACCCCACAACGAGACACGTTGTACAGGGCGTCTCAAAGCTATTGGTACAGTATGGAAAGCGACGAATTCAAAAGAAAAAAATGTAATCTTATTTTAGCTTTATTTTTCAATTAACCGTTTGCACTCCGTTGTCGCCGATAATGCAACATTTGAAATACGAACTTTAAACGATTGATTTTCATTTTGTTGAAGATTTATAAACTCGAACTAGTTTTATATAATTGTAGCTGATGAATAAATATTTTGTTTTATTGCAGCAGCCGTATTCTTTTTATACCGTATATTTTTTAACTAATACAGTGCTGGAGTTGTTGGTGTACTACATGAGTTTCCAGGCTGGAGTGCAAAGGGTTGATCAATGTTGGAGTTAGACCGCGGATCTTCGTGTGGTAAATCTTCATGTTCTCGATTGCATAAAATAGGAGGTACGCAGAAATAAATAAATCAATAATTTCATAATAATACGACTATACTCAAATCCATACTCTTCTGTTCCACCTACGCATTTGTCTCGCGGGTGCATAAAATCGCACTTGTGACAATTAAAAACATCAAATAATGAATTCTACTTTGTACCACGTGGACTCATTCCTCTCAGGCTTGGAGCACCACAGTTCAAAGGCACCCTGTATACTCGTCGCAACGTCGCGTATCGTGTGCATCTATGCGAGCGCATAGCAACATCGTAAACTTGGAGAGATTACAAAGTCTCATTTCCATTCCGTCTTGAAAAAATTATGTAGATTAAAGTTTATAATCTGTTCTAAAACTTAGTGGAGCGATCGTAGCAGCAATCTCGCGTTTGTGCGCAGGGTAACGTTATGGCGGTGCATTATACTACGTTAATACATGACACGGGGGCTCAGGGCGCGTTTCGAGCATCCCTGATAGACGCCCTGTTCAGCGATATAGTCTCGCCGTGTCTCCCGTGTATAATACAAACAGCCTTTACGGCTGCTTTTCAACCCGCCATTTCATTTAACGGAACATTGATTCGGATAGAGAACCAGTTCGTACAGAGTAACACTATGGCGCCTGAAATATTCTTGAATCGGCGCGCCGCGGCGCCACAGTGAGCTGGATCGAAAAATTTAGTGACGCTTCACGAAAAAACAGACCTTCTCATATTGATTTCTAATAAATGTGTATTGCTTCCTAAATGTCCATCGACATCGAAGCAGAAAAAATTAATGTTTGTCCACAAAAACTGTAGTTAATACAAATTCACAAAGATAGTCATTTAGGATGCAGTATTATTCAGCGAAAAATTGCTTCTTTTCATCGAGGTGTCCTGATTACCCTATTCAATATTTTTTCTGGCTCTTTTGTCCAAATGGAAAACAGTCCTTTCGGGTAACAATTAATGCTGTTGGTTGAGGATGTTTGCTCGCAATCTATTAAAAATTAATATTTAATGAAATTAATAAAATCTATATACTTTCTTAAATTTTGCAAGGTATATCTTTTAATGGATATAATTGGACCTCGTCGGACAAATTAGATCATTTTCGGTAGACCTTCCTCTACGTATCCCCACAAAAATCATGTCCGACCCGATCCGACTTCAGAAATTATGATTGTTTAAAGTTATCATATGGTAATACATAAGTAATTAAATACCATCGAAATATGAATATTTTTGCAATTGCATTAAACGTTCGTACCTACCTAAAAGAAGTATGTAATTTTTAACAATAATATAATTAATCTATTAATTTTATTGTTAAAAATATAACGAACGGTAATAATATAACTTGACTAATTGTTTCTTAGTTTTTACTTAGCATGAGTTTTACTTAGTATGACTGTTTTTGGGTAAGTAGACTCTTCTAGCGAACTGTTTAGATTATCGAGTCGCGAGACGTTTATGCTAGCTGCAGATAAGGTTTCGACTTAGGCTCACCGTTCTGTCTGCATTTAGTTGGAACAAAATCTTTGGAGAGATCAACAGTGATCCATATTGAGAGAACTTTTACACATTTAAACGTTTTGTTTTAGTTTTTTAAGGTTTCTACAGTTTAAGTTCGGATTAAAGTTACAATTTAAGTCTTACTTGTGCGGCGCCATAGTGGTCCGGATTGGAAAATCGTGACCCATTTGGCCAAAAATCGACTTTTAGATATCGATTTCTACTGAACAGATTCTTGTTTCTAAATGTCCATATATCTCAAAAATAAAATATTCATGAAATTGAATAAAAAGTTTTCGAGAAAACGAGTCTCAAAGTCGAGCATTTTAGAAATAATGGTTTTCCTCCAATGAAATTGCCTTTCTACGTCTAAGAACCTTGGCGAATCCATTTAATATTTTGATTCGACGTTTATTTCTCGATAAAACGTATTCTTCGACGGTGAGAAATCATACCTTAAATTAACCCTTTGCACTCGAAGCAATTTTAATTTGAAAATTAAACATTTCTTCCGACCTAGAATATTTCTATTCCCTATGATTTTTTCAATTTTGTGGATATGAAATTGGTATAACAGTCCATACAATAACTAAATGTTTAGTAATTTAATAGATACCGACCTATTTAATCGTGTAAACAATATTTTGAATAATGGTACAACAATTTTTAGTGGTGCCTCATAGTCACCATTCGAGTGTTAAGGGATAATAATTACTGTATACAATAGATTAATAAAGTAGAGCTGAAAAAATTATGAAAAATTCTTATGATTGTCTTTAATTGATAGCGGATATCTTTCAAGTTCAGCAGAGGTCAAACTTCTATCGTGTCGGAAAATTTTCGGCATTCCTTCCCTTACAACATCCCACAAAAATTTCTTCCACATTTTTCCCCGTTCTTAAATTATTATTCTTTGAATGCATCGACGCTACATCGATCCCGCGCGCGAGATGGATGAAGCTACGCAAGAAACGAAACGAACGAACCAGGAACGAGTGACTCCAGCTCGTTAGGAAACTGTTTAGGTTACAGGCACTTCATATGTTTACACTATTGTACAGATAAGCAATTTTCAACTCTCTGTTCGAATTGATAGCGAGATATTCACAGCACTTTTACGTTCTGGACGGTCAAAAACATTTACATTACAAATTGTCTCTTGAAACTCTTTAAACAATAATAGCGTACGTTTTTATAGAACAATTTTTTTCTGTACACTTTTTCCAAAAAAGGACTCTGTACGGGAACGTGCAATAATTCAGAGAATATTTCAACACGAAGAGCATAAAAAAATATTATTTCCTCGCTAAATGAAACTGTAGGGGGCTCATCGAAAAATCTGCTTCGTAATCTCTGGCTTTGTCTGTCCTGCGAGAAACATATCTGCCTCTCTATCTTTGTTTCTTAGTTCACTTTTACGCCGATGGTGGCGTATGTTCGCTCCAGCGAACCCTTCAGTTTTTGACGTCAACAATAACACTAATGATACAATGTTTCTTTAACCGATCCATAGCCTGACATTTCCTCATTATACATTTCAAGTTTCATGCCAATATCTTTTACGATTTAAAAGTTACACGAACATGGTTCACGATTTTTCAATAAAAAAATTGTAATTAATATAAATTATTATAAAAAATATCTTTGACATGTGTGCGATGCGTTTTTAACTCTTCGATAATATTTGTATGTGTTGACTGCAACAAGATTTCTCGAATTTATATATTAAGTATTCCATAAAATGTAACATGTGTGAAACATAAATATAAAAAATACATATTAAGAAAGTAAAAAATAGTTTATAAGATTATATTTAAAGGAGTTTTTTTAAATCAAAAATATCAATGAAAATTAATAAAAAATTATTGCCTAATAAATGCAAAAAATATTTAATTACCTATAGTTAGAAATGACTATTTTGAAAATACTTTTAGTGAAAATTTCATTATATCTTTACTTTTTCAAGAGTTATAACCAAATGGGTCACGATTTTCTAATCCGGACCACTGTAGCGGCGGCTATGAATTTTCTTAATTCTTTCTCGCGTGCATAGCAAACAAAGACTCCTGCGAGTTTTAAGCCTGTACAGTTTTATTTCGACATAAGTCGACGGCTCGTGATCGCCATTAATCGTATTTCAAATATAGCGGCAAACTATAACATGGTCGGCAAAGACGCGATAAGCTAAATGTACCTATTACTGTGGGTGTACATTTTACTACGGTATTTCTTCCTAACGAGATTAAAATACGTAAAAATAAATATTTTTCCCTGAATAA
>CM052191.1:1962511-1978429 GCA_028455805.1 Lasioglossum figueresi | reverse complement strand
GGGGGCTATTTGCTTCAAAAGTCTTACTTTTACGTTTACGACGCGTAATTCTCATTATTCTGCAGCATGTCGCGGAGCCGCGAGTAGCAATAGAGAGGCGACGGTGCTGCCGCCTATCGTGGCTGTCGATATGCTACCGAATAATGAGAATTACGCGTCGTAAACGTAAAAGTAAGACTTTTGAGGCAAATAGCCCCCTAGATTGATCTTTTATCTACCGATTTTGACTAATAAGAAACCCCGTCTTTGCATTATTGAGTAATCAGAAGTGGAATCCCGGACCCTTGCAATCCTCGCGTACGTATACGTGGTCTAGCGGTGTGTGAGTGTACTGTGGTGATTGTGTGCAGTCACGCGCGAGTGTCGTCTGTCTAGGAGACGCAGTCCTTAAAGAAAAACACTGACCAATCAGTGCGCGACTATAGCAGATGGCTTCCGGCTCGGCAAATGACAACGCCGCGCTCAGCGAGACCTGTCGCTGAGGCGGAACCTGTTCTCTATAGCCGCGTTCTGATTGGTCTGTGTATTTCGTTAATAACTCCTGAACAAAGCCGCGAAGAAGATTTTCGCAAAGGAAAAAGTTACTTCAAACGATCTGAGGAATCACCCCTTTCAAGTGCAACATTTTTGGGACACCCTGTATATTAGATTAGATAAGAGCAAAATTGGACGTCCGTTTTTTGTCCAATTTACGTCCATACGTCCGATGTCCGTTGCGGACGTCCATAGGACGTCCGTTTTTTATGTCCTAAGGATGTCCGTGGGACCTAAATTTCGGATGTACCAGGGACGTCCATTTTTTTTCATCCCACGGACTTCCGTGGGACTTGAATTTCGGACTTTCCAAGTACGTCTATTCTTTAAGTTTCATAACCGTGCTCAAGACTTTCGTACGTACTAAGATGCTCACTTCTCATGCATAGGACACATTTATATATTAGAAAATATATATATTTATTATTAATATTTTTATATGCATACTTATATATTTAAATATGTATTTGTAAGTATTATATATTTAAAAATAAGCTTACGTGACAGTGAACAGAGTCAGAGTTCAGAGTTTACTCGACCGTCGCATCGTACTGAAAGCATTTCTTTATCACTACTTTTCAAGAGTTCGAATAATCTGAGGACAAAATGTTTCGAATAAAAGTTGAACAGTACTTAAAGATGTACAAAATTCTATATTTAAAATATCGAGAAAAAATTTTTTTCAACAAAAAATACAAATCATTTTTATTTTTTAAATGTTAAAATACATTTTTCCTCTCGTAATGTTATAGCTGGCGGCAAGACGAATCCAACGACCTACTCTTTTATGACCCCGAACTCATAAATAACGCTACGATATGTTATTCCTGTTTTTCGGCCAAATACCCCACTGTGCGTCGCGTCGCATCACCGTGCGGTTACGTGAAGCGAGGTTAGTTTAGCACATCCTCGTGCACGTGTTCGTACATTAGTAGAGTATTCGAATTAATAAAAAGCGTGTGCGAGCGATTCGATAACTTCAGCCACTTGTCACGATTGTGTTGGTGAAATTTGTCACAGCCATTTCAGATAAGTTTTTATTTTATATTTATTTTCAGTCATCGAAACGTTACTTGCAAAAGGAAAATACAAAAATATTATTAGGTTAGAGGGAAAATTCTATCGTATTTAAATGAAAACATATGAATCAATTTATAAAAATACATGTTCATTATTATTAAATGATATAATTTCCATTATTTGTAACAATGTAATAATATGTTGCCATTTTTCAGATATCCTGTCTATTCCTGTTTTCCAATGACTCGCTATCGAGTTGGTGACACTTGTCACTGCCATTTCAGGTAAGATTTTGTTTTATATTTACTTTCAGTCATTGAAATATTACTGGCGAAAGGAAAATACAAAATTATTATTAGGTTGGAGGGAAAATTCTATTGTATTTTAACGCTAAACCTACCAACACCGATTAAAATGACTGGTTCCAGGTTTTTTATTTTACAATTAGAAAAGTAATAAAACTGATTTCGTAAGAAACGACTGTATAGATATTTTTAGCAGTGCACGTATTACAATAGGAGCCGCAGAAAGTCTAATTAAAATCAATCGTGTCATTTTTATAAGGGAACATTAACCAGTTACTTTTCAGGCTCTGTGTAGGTTTAGCGTTAACGAAAACATTTGTATCAATTTATGAAAATACATGTTTGATATTATTCAATCATATAATTTCCATCGTTTGCAACAATATATTGCCATTTTTCAGATAACGTGTCAATTTCTGTTTTCCAATGATTTGCTAGTTAACATGTGTTTTTGATTTACAAGCAAAATTACCTGCTTATTTAAAATACGACATAGCTTTCCCCCTTCAACCTAATATATTCATGCCAAAATCTTCCCGTTTATTGGACAATGCTTCTCACCAAGAAATTCTAATTTTCAGATGCAGGCAAAATTTTTAATAATAAAATTAATAATTTATATTTTATAATTATATGAATAAATATTATGAATTATTGTATATATTAGTGTTGTATGCGCGATTGTATTATATTGTACAATGTACCTAATGTATGTGTTTATAATAAATGAAATTTTTATTCTATTAAAATTAAAATTATATTTTAATGTTCTATAAACATCCTGTAAATGTCCTTCTAACGTCCTGAATATGTCCAGCCATACGTCCCAGGTATGTCCCAGATATGTCCGAACGGGAGGTCCTATATACGTCCATTGGACGTCCATCGGACGTCCGGGTGCTATAGATACTACAGTATCTAGTCACCATCATTGTATATAGACAAAAATAATTTTGATTGTTTTAAATAAGTATTCCAATACATTAAAAATAATACTGTAATATATTTGATGAAAGAGTAAGTATCAGAATGCATAGACCAAGTGTTGCATTGTAATTGGCCACGATTTCAACGGTGAAGTATCACCTTATATGAAAAAGAGTAAAAGGTTCACATAAAAATATATCTGATATAACTTTGTATCGAAGTTACCAGGTTGTTTTTATGTTACACTTTTTATGTCTTTCTTTTTGTTGTATTCTAGTTGAAGCCTTCGGTTTACAACACAGAAGTAGATAACGTTGAGGTATTTCGGCTGCATACTGAAGAGGTTCGCCAGCAAACTCGAAGAAGAACCTAAACGAGACCTAGCAATTTTGAACGAGTGAGGAGATTTATGATGAGACGTTCAGAAGCTTTCATTTGAGACAGAAACGCTCACTGTAGTATTTCATCGGTACGATTCACTATAATTTTGCTGGAGGCCTTACATCACTGAAATTGCAAGGTGCATATACATATTGCAGCAGGTTAAAATACAAATTTACAGTTTGCTGATATGTTTGCAATTAAGGTTACGATAAGAATTAGTAAAATTTGATAGTCTTGATGTACACACACTTTAAAAGACTTTTTTATAAATGAAGCTAACGACTTTAGCTTTTTTCAGACGAGTTAGATAGAGTAGTTTACTATAATGAAAATTTTGGAAAAATTGTGTTCAGTCTAAATTAGAAAAAGAAATCGTAGAAGTTGCTTTTGACAACTTTTTAATTAAACTTGTTACGAAAGTTTTAAAAATGTGTTTTCTAGATCCAATAAGTTCGACCAATATATTTACATTGACCTAGTAAAATTATTATGTAAAATTATTAAGAAACCTCTATACCAGATACCATAATTTGTAAAAACGTAATGTAGTGTAAAAGAGACGACTTCTCTCCTTACACCTGGGTCCTCCCCACCAAACTCCTGTAGAGTTTAGTGGAACCATATGTAGTAGATGCATATGTATTCGTCTAATCATTATAGTAATCCGTGGGATTGATAGTTGCAACAGAATGATTAATAACATTCACTAAATAAATATCCAAGGTTTGTAATATCTGCCAAAGTATTACTTAAAGAGAATTTACTTTTTGAGAAATACAATATGGTGGTAGCAATAATAAACGGTGTCTTGTCGGACCAAGAGTATTATTTTAGGCAGCTCTTTACTTAACCGGACTCAAAATCTTTGCCTTTCTTCTACAAATTATTATGTATTTGGTATGTAATCCAGTAGATTTGCACTCGAGACACCTGCAGATCCAAGTTTCGATCCTGTAGGATCAATGGTTCAAGAGTTATGGTTGCTTAAAGTTGAGCAATTTGCAGTGTTTTTGATAGGTAAGGGCGCCGCCATATTGGTTCGTAGTGACAATCGCGCGCCGCTTACCGAGCAGAACCGCTAGATGGCAGCACGGGCACGCGTTAATGCTGATAATATAGAGCGGGTATTGCGAATGTTGTTTGAATTTTGGAGAACATGGTCACGATGTTGCGTTTTAACTGGCCTGGGTTACGTTTTTGTAAATATTTTCCACGATACTTCTTCTCAAACATTTTCTGAGATACATATTTTCTCTATATTAGCAATATTACTGTGTACGCGTGTTGCGCCATCTAGCGGTTCTGCTCGGTAAGCGGCGCGCGATCGTCACTACAAACCAATATGGCGGCGCCCTTACCTGTCAAAAATACTGCAAATTGCTGAACTGTAAGCAATCATAACTCCTTAACCATCGATCCTACAGGATCGAAACTTCGATCTGCAGGTTCTCCAGGTATAAATCTACTGGATTGCATACCAAATACATAATAATTTGTAGAAGAAAAGCAACAATTTTGAGTGCGGTAAAGTAAAGTTTACTCTTACTTTACATGTACAAAACATCTACAAAAAGGATGAATTTGATTTGCAAAAGGATTAATTTGGAGTGTAAAATCTGTATAAGAGGCCGCTTCCCCTCACAGTCACGCGAGGCGAAGCACGGTAGACGCAATATGAAAAAGTTGATAGTGGGGAAACCGGTACACTTGTAGTGGGAGTCGTGAAGCGACAACGTGAAAGTTTCGCCGGTCCTGGTGTAGAATATGACATTTGATGCTAACTTTCGGATTCTTTTATTATAAAATTACAAAATCTTTCACCGTTAGACTTTTGTGCACAATTTTAGTTCTCCTGTAGCGAAATTCGTGTACACGTTGCATAGGAACATTTGAGATCTTGCACGAGTCGCTATCGGCATTATGTTCGAATTATAAAGGGTGTCCGCAAATATCCTCCGTAATCATGTACATGTATATGTATGCGTAAGTTTGCAGCGGCGTGTATTACACACGGCATTCTGGTGTTATGAGAACAAGGGATTCATAGAATGACTATTTTGACTACCACGATGTGTCTCATTACGGTAAAATGGCGGTGGTCCCGCAACAACGTACTTGGTACCTTATGGAATTTGCAAAACCAGTGTAGCAACTGTGCAGCGTACCTTTGGACAGAAGATTCATTATAAAGCATCGTGTAACAAGACGATTGTGTGGAATGGAGACATAGTTGAAAACGATGGTTGATACTTCCATCGCCCGAGGTAAGTGTATAATTATTTATTATTTTACACTTGAAATTCGTGCTAGAGAACGTAACGACTTATAGGATGACCCAATATTTATAATCACAAAGAATATTTATGGACACCTCGTACAACTATTAAAATTATTATTCAAGTCTAGTGGTTGGATATTAAAATAAACAATATGGTTGTCTCCCTAAACAAAACAAATAAAATATTAGGCATATGCAAACGTTCTTTTTTAAATTTTCTTTTATTTATACTGTACCTTACGTTTAATTGTCAAATAAAATAATGCCAGTTCTTTAATATCACCCTTTAATTACCCGAATAACGTTTACAAGGACGTGTGAGACGTGTGAAGAACCAGCTCACTAAAAATTGTCGAGCACTGCTGGGGCACAACATATATTTATGGAGTTTTAAACCGTATAAGTGTTCATTTACCTGACGCACTCGGTACGTGCAAATAAATGTATGCATATATGTATACTACATTTAAATTGCAAATGCAAGAGTAGTTCTCCATTCGTAAATCTTACACAACAGAACAAATTCGAACGCGGTATTATACCACGCCCAGAAAGTGAAACGCAAACGTATTGGTTCAATTACAAATTCGTTAATTTGTTCTATATCACATTATAAAAATATTTATTCATCCGTTAGAATTTTAGATCTTATTGGGTTTAAAGAAAATGGTATTTTAATTCTAATAAATCGTCGTAAAATAAAATACTTCTGTTTGGTAACTATAAACGTGCAAATCGATATTTTCAGCAATAATATTTAAAATAAAGGAAACAAATTAAAATGAATAAGATGCTTCAATTGTCTTTATCGTTTCTATATTAATATTCCCACAATTATTTTAGTACTATTTGTAAAAAATATACATGCATGTATATAAATCTTATAAATAAATATGCGTACACTCCCGCTCAAAAATATGTGGATACATTGTTGCAAGTATAGTTTATTTTAATAGTACGAAATTGTACAATTGAATTATTACAATTTCTTGAATAAATGAAGGTTTCTTCAATAGGGCCAATACTGCTTCAATCTACGACGATCCATTAGCGTGGTTTGCTGTCTTCTCAAGACAATAATAATAATTATTGGTGAGATTTCTAATGAATTTATTATTAACTATATAAACTGGACCGCGTAAAATATTAAACGTGTCGTCTACATAATTTTGAGCGGGAGTGTATATATCATAGACACAAAAATAATTTGTTTATTTATCGACAAAAGTATTAGAGAAGTTTTAAAACGATATTTAAAGTGGGTACCCAGTTAACAACATAAGGATTGAAAACAGAAAATTTCGAAATACGAAACTCGCGTAATTATTATTAAAATATATATTCTCTAGTACCGTGTAAATTAGACCGCATAAATAATTAAACGTGTTGTCCACATACTTTTGTGCGGGGTTGTATGTCCTCTTAAAAAACATTAAACTAAATCTTTCAATTTTATGTTTTCATATTACATGGTTAATAACGAATCAATGAATTCTTGTGTAGATTAGGTACATTGACAATCAGACACAGATTAAGTTTTCATAATTGACCATTAGACGCAAACACCTCTGATTTGTTACCAACTCGATCTGATTTATGCTGTAACATCGATTACACGGACAGTCTCGGAAACTCCGGCATGTTTCCCTTGTAATATACCACCTGGACCACATCGCACACAATTACACAATTGACAATAGAATTTCTACGCTATCATGCCCATTTGATTTGCCTAACCTAAGCAATGTTAATTAATTCTGCAAAACCGATGTGTTCCCACGCTCCAAAAAGTGTGCCTCTCGATATTGCAATGTTTAGGAAATCAATTAGTAATTCAGTTGATTTTCCTGATGAAATTCGAATCTCAATGTGGTATTGCTTAGAAAGTTTGATACTATTGAAATTCATTTTCAAGCTGAGGCTGCCCATTGCAAACTGAATTTGAAAGTGCACTTAAACGGTGCTACTTGAGAGATTGAAATTATTGATTAAAACTTCAATCGATGAGGCGAAACTTCGCGTTGAATTTGAACTTGAATATTAAGTACATAATTTCGACGGAAATCTCGCACAAATACAACTTAATATCGTTAGAATTTTAATCTGATTCAATATTGACAGCGTCACTGGTTTTCAACAGTAATCAATATTTTATAAATTTAACAACAACCATTGTTGTGGAGATACAGCGGCTTCAAGGAGTATTTGAACACGAAATTTCCGATTGTAGAAATAACAACTGATGTAAATTGAAATAAAATTAGAAAACAAAAGATAAATTTATACTCATTTTAAGGGGACGTTAGAATCATCCTTAGAAAAAATATGACTATAGCCCCAGTATAGACAAGAAGAAATAAGATTGGTTAATTTTTTCCTCAATTTTTAACTTTTTCTTTTACGAAGAAAATGCTATTTTTTAGGCCACCAACTTTGGAGGTCCACGATTTTGTAAATATTTGCTCGAACAAAATAATCGTAGTCTATGCTGGGACCATAGTCATATTTTTCTAAGGATAATTCTTTTTTTCTCAAACGTTCCAGTGCTCTGTTTTTTCACAAAAGATTTTTCTTGTATATCAAAACTTAAGATGTACAGTCAGGTACATCTTAATTGATGTCCAATAAATCGATTAATCCACATGATGTGAATTTTTTCACAAAAATAAGTGGACAGTTAGTGGAAATAGGTAAAAATGAAGTTTAGTCGAATTAACATGACTGTTATAAACTTAAGTTTTATTTACTATATATTCTTATAGCGTATAGATTATTCAACGAATAACTGAAGTTCATATTTACATCTTTGTATAAACACGCCGTGCCATAACGAAAACGTCAGCTATTCATCAGGAGACAAAAATGAGTGGACACTCGATGAATTGCGTAATAAATGAAACACATAACAAAATTAGTATTTGGTATTGCCGCCTTTTGCACGTATTACAGCTTCCAGACGTCGAGGAATACTTTGTATTAACTTTTCAATATAATCGTTACTAATTTTTTCATATTCGGACTGTAACCTTTTGAAAAAATCGACCTTATTATTTCGCTGGTCCAATGGAACTTTTGCGTCCAGTAAACTCCATAAGTTCTCAATAGGATTCAAATCACGGCTCTGGGCCGGTCATTCGAGCAATTTAATATTGGAATCTTTAAAAAATATTTTAGTTTTCTCAGCAGCGTGCTTAGGGTCAATGTCTCGTTGAAAGACAAATTCGTCGTCGCAACCCATTTTTACTACTGTTTCTTCTAAATTTTCATTTAGTATATTAATATACTTATCTGCATTCGTAACGCCGTCAATTTGTACTAACGTACCAATTCTATTTTGCGAGAAGCACCCCCACACCATTAACGATCCACCGCCAAATTTTACTGTGGGTGTAACAAATGGTCTTTTATAAGCTTCATGTTTTTTTCTCCAGACTTTGTGCTTCTTTTTTAATTGCCGCAACTCAAATTTACTTTCGTCGCTCCAAATGATATTTTTCCAGAATACTAGTGGCATATTCACATATTTTTTTGCAAACGCTAAACGTTTTCTCATATTTCTTTAATTAATATGTGGCTTTCGTCTAGCCTTGCAGCATTTTAAACCAGCTTCGTGCAGTCTTCGTTTTATTGTTTTTGTTGAAACATTTAATTCCACTATTTCTGCGATACTTCTTGCTGCAATCGTTGGATCTTATCGACTTGTACGAAAAATCCGACGGTCTTCTTGTACGGTGGTACAGCTTTTGCGTCCACGACCTCTTAAATTTTTCACGGTCCTGTGCACTACATACTTTTTATAAATTTTTTCTGCTGCACTTTTAGATACGTTGTACTACCGAGCTATTACGCGGTAACTTAATTTCTTACAGCAGTCCGATACAATTAAACGGTGAATTTGATATGAAATTTCTTTCGTTTCTGGCATTCTGCAATTATTGTATAAATGTTCTTACTTGTACGAAGCCTGAATCGGTACTAATAAGATTGATGGAGATCGCTGCATGTAAGCGTGACCTGTGCCTAGTGTACGTATACATTTCTTACCTCGCGATAACATTACAATCAAGTGTCCACTTATTTTTGTCCCCCGATAAATAGCTGACATTTTCGTTATGGCACGGCGTGTTTACGCAAAGATGTAAATACGAACTTCAATTATTCGTTAAATAATCTATACGCTATAAGGATATATAATAAATAAAACTTAAGTTTATAACACTCATGTTAATTCGACTAAACTTCATTTTTACCTATTTCCACTAACTGTCCACTTAATTTTGTCCCTGACTGTATGTCAAGAACATTACGGACTCAAAAAATGTTTCTTCATTACTAGATAGCGGACCATTATGCAAAATAGAAATTTTATACCTGTATTGCAACAAACTAAAGTAAGTTAGAAATTTACATTCTTCGTTAATACGTTTAATAGGTTGTTGGTTTTGTGGGAAGCAGGGTCAAGGATTTTAAATGAAAACGCGTTATTTTAAAATTCACTCGTGCAAGTGTTCTCTTAGCCTCTTCAAGATCGACTGACTGACTGTAACGGGAAGAAGGAAACCCAGGTCAATCGGGACCAAAAGGCCCTCAGCTTTATCTGAGATCGAACACATGGCCTTTAGGTGTTGTGTTACCGATATCTTTTAGGTCCAAGAATCCTGGCTCAGGAAATAAACATCTAATCTTCGGTATCTACATTTAAGTACAACAGGAACATTGTGACTAAGTATTAGTTTTTCCTTTTTTTTTTGCCATTATATCAATATAGGTGGAAAATAATATAACAGTATTTTTAAATTCTTTTAATGTCTCCATTGTTTTAAATTACATCTCATTTTTGTTATAAATGCATAAAATCGGCGGTCTATTCATTACTTTATCAGTCTCATAAATATATAATTTTATATATTTTTTTAAATTTAAAATATATTTTTCGGCTTACAGCTCGAAGAATCTACTTTCAATGTTTATTACACGCCCAGTTATCTTCCTCGCTGTCGCTTCACAATTCCCACTACCAGTGTGTCGGTTCGCTCACTACCAACTGCTACATATTGTTTTTTAAAACTTTTTCCCACCATTGTAAATTATTCATTTGTCTTAAACGAAGAGTAACAGCGAATTCTTAGTTACGCGGAGAGTATGTAACAGTTACGTTTCCTAAACGCAGGCGAGTAATAAATAGCTGCCCGCCTCCTCGTTCTTTGACCCCCGATACGAAATTTGATGCATTGCTTGCTACAGAGAAGGAAATACGAGCTACGGAAATCTCAAGAGGGCCTCGGTGCCGAGAGAACCTTTTCATGTGAGTGGATTTTTCCGGATTGTCTCAACCGGTTTAACTTTTTCAACGACCAACTTTCATTCTTAACCTCGGACTATTGTTCAAACATAGTCAGCCATAAAGTGATTACACTTGAAATCCAACCGAGATTAGAGTGGTGGTTTCAAGTAGATATGTAATGAAAAATGAATGATTTTATTTTTTAATATTTTCTTATGTTGTATCAGGTTTTGAAGGCCATATATTATTTCATGATTAGTTAATGTACTAGGAAATACTATTAAAATAAAGTACGATCGAAGCATGATACCGCAGTAATCGGTACAGTCATTCTACAGGGTGTCTCAAAATTCCTTGAACATCCGGAAATGGGGAGTTTCCTGAAATCGTTTGAAGCAACATTTTCCTTTGTAAAAATGGCGTCCGCAGCTTTGTTAAGGAGTTATATTTGAAAAACACAGGCCAATCTGTGAGTGATGATTGTTTGTATTGTGTGCGATGATTGAGAGCGAATGAGATAGATGGAAGTGTGAGCGCAAGTGAATGTGTGAGAAGCCGGAATAATGAGAGAGGGAGCCACAGCGATGAGAGGTTATGTTCGAAGCACATGGTTGGTATCGCGATGCTTGTGAGATGTACGCCACGTGTTATAAAGCGTAAACGAATATGTTAGTTATACGTGTAAATATTATTATTAAATTCACATTATATTATAAATAAAGGTTCCAACTCCTTTATTCACAACACAATCAGGGCGCGACCTAAACGCGTGTTGGCACAGTCGGCCAATTGACAGTTGTCGTGCCGGGCTGAGTGTGCCAACGCGCGTATTTTTCGTTAATAACTCCTTAACAAAGCCGCGGACGCCATTTTTACAAAGGAAAATATCGCTTCAAATGATCTCAAGAGCCTTCCATTTCCGGATGTTGAAGGAATTTTGAGACATCCTGTACAATATTGGGTTGGAAAGAAAGTTGGTAGCGTTTTCAAATTAAGAATCGAAGATAAAATTAAGAGATTTATTCATATGTTTATTCAATAACACGAGAAGTTACCTCGAAAATGGCAAAAAGTAATAGAACAGAATAGAAAATATGTTATTGAATAAATCTACGAATAAATATCTGAATTTTAGCTTTCAATTTTACATATATAACTTTGATTTTTCTCCCAAATATTGAATAAAGATTAGTAATTTTGTCAATCCAGATTTAATGGATTCTCCAGTTCTTACATCGACCCATATAATTTTCAAATCAGATTCGCAGCTTCAAACGTCGATGGGGAAGGAAATTCCGTTCATAGCACTTTAAAGAGGAGCAGCTCACCCAAGATCTTAAAGAACCATTCTTATTATTAATTTGGGCGTTACCTTACTTGCTACTAACACGGAACGAAAACTTCTCCACGCAATTCTGAGACGAGAAAACGAAATGAGTCAACTGAAGAAAGAAATTAAACAATTGATATCGAAGAATATGAATTAGTGTATATAATAGAGCTTATTCCTTGAAGAATTTGTTTCCGGACTTGCTACTAATATGAAGCATTGATGGTGGCGAATGGTATGTGTGAAATTCAATTTCACGTCGAACGAAAACCGGAACACAGAAAACATATCGATGCAATTTAACCGGCACTGTGAAATATGTGCCATAACTCCGTTGCATAAATTGGCAATACGGATGTTCCATCTACGGATAAGTTTTAAACGCGTATCTCCTAGTATGGGCAGAATAATGCTCGAAACACTTAGAAAACATTATATTATTGGAGTGGGGACAAAGTTTCTTCGTATTTTAATACAGAAATGAATAAAGTTTTTTCCATATTTTAAATGAAGTTTATTAAATCAAGTATGTTCCATTTTGATCGTCCACTTTTTGCCATTTTTAAGGTAAAACCATAATCCCGTCACTGTAGAATTTCTGTGATTTCTGGGCGAAAAACTGCGACACGTGATTTTCACAGGCCTCTTTTGAAGTCAACTTCACACCATTAAGAGAGTTCTGTACAGACCGAAACAAATGGTAATCAGATGGTGCAATATCAAGACTATACAAGGATTGTTCAGAAAATAACCGAACATTTTGAATTACGCGCCAATGGAGATATTTAGTGACATGTGGTTGGCAGCATTGCGTTTCGCATAACCTCCTCTGTAACCACATGTTCTTGAATTGTTGATATCTCGTTTAGTTTTCGCGATATCGTTATTCGAGTGCAACGTGTTTAAATGTTAGTGACGATTTTCTGGAACAAGGATACAACGTAAAATTTTGCGTGAAACTTAGGCAAACTTTCACAGAAACGTTTCAATTTTTGAAACAAGCTAACGGATATGATGCTATGCGTCGAATAAGGGAGGGGAGTACATTTTGATGGGGACAAGGACCAATAAGCTATAAAATTAATAATGAAGTTTAAAAAAATGAAGTTCTGTTATTTTCTGAACAAACCTCGTATCGGGGTGGGAACAAAATTTCTTCGTATTTTAATGCAGAAATGAATCAAGTTTTTTCAATATTTTAAATTAAGGTTATTGAATCAACTATGTGCCGTTGTGCCGTTTTAAAACCAGAATCCCGTCACTGTAGAACTTCTGTGATTTCTCGGCGAAAAACTGCGACACGTGATTTTCACAGGCCTCTTTTGAAGTCAACTTCACACCATTAAGAGAGTTCTGTAGAGACCGAAACAAATGGTAGTCAGATGGTGCAATATCAAGACTATTCGAGGTTTGTTCAGAAAATAACCGAACATTTTGAATTACGCGCCAATGGATATATTTAGTGATATGTGGTTGGCAGCATTGCGTTTCGCATAACCTCCTCTGTAACCACATGTTCTTGAATTGTTGATGTCCCGTTTAGTTTTCGTGATATTGTTAATCGAGTGCAACGTGTTTTAAGTGTTAGTGACGATTCTTGAAATGTTCGATTTTCTGGAACAAGGATGCGACGTAAAATTTTGCGTGAAACTGGGAAAAACTTTCACAGACACGTTTCAAATTTCAAAACAAGCTTACGGAGATGATGCTCTGAGTCGAATAGGGGAGGGGAGTACTTTTTGAAGGGTACAAGGACCAATAATCTATAAAATTAATAATGAAGTTTAAAAAAATAAAGTTCTGTTATTTTCTGAACAGACCTGGTATTGGGTTGGGGACAAAGTTTCTTCGTATTTTAATGCAGAAATGAAGCAAGGTTTTTCCATATTTTAAATGAACTTTATTAAATCAAGTATGTGCCGTTTTGATCGATTACCTTTTGCCACTTTTGAAATAAAACCATAATCCCGTCACAATAGAACTTTTGTGATTTCTGGGCGAAAAACTGCGACACGTGATTTTCACAGGCCTCTGTTGAAGTCAACTTCACACCATTAAGAGAGTTCTGTAGAGACCGAAACAAATGGTAAGTAGTCTGATGGTGCAATATCAGAACTATACGGTGAATGCATCAAATCTTCACGGCCAAGCTCACTTAATTTTTGACGGGTCGTTAAAGATGTCGATCCATTAAAGTTTTCAATGTTAACTCATGAGGCACCCAAACATCGAGCTGTTTTTTGTATCCAGCCATCTTTAAATGGTTTAGAACTGTTTTGTGGTCGATGTTTAGTTCCTTACCGATATCGCGACTGCTTATGTGCCAATTCTTGCTCAACTGTTTGCATGATTTCATCGACTTTTTCAGCGACTGGTCAATCAGAACGAGGTGTATCTTTGTCCACAAAATTTCCAGATTCAAAATGCTTGAACCAACTTTGTGCCATACGTACCGATACTGTATCACGTCCATAAACATCACAAATTTTTTTAGCAGCTTGAGTCGCATTCATTCTTTTTTCGTAATTAAATTTCAAAATGCATCGAATGTCTTTTTTATTTTCACTCAATTTCTAGACGTAATAACATTTGATTATATAAACAAATATCACAATTTCTAATTGGTAATTGCTCTATGATATATCACCTTTCAGACGCACTCAAGTAATGCCAGAGCCGATTAATATTAATAGTAGGATACGAAGAAACTTTTTCCCCATTCGAATATTATTATTACACAAATGTAATAATACCTTGATGTTCTTGTCTATATCTATCACTTTATAGGACTGTCAAGTCTGTCAGCCCATCCCTCATATTTGAAGGGTATCAAGTTTCTTATCCAAACCTTCATTTATTTTTAAATTTTATGTCCATTCAAATTTTATAAATCAATATCGAGACAGGCTATATTCAGTCTAAACTAATTTGAAATATTTCATAGATTTCAGTTTCGCAAAATTGCAACAGAAAAATTCAACGTATTGGTAACAACCTATGATACGTATCTGTATTAATTGAAATTGTCAATTGAACTTGTTTTTTCTTCTGTACTTCCATAATATAAAAAAAATGGCATTCTATTTGAAAAACACGAAGTGACCTTGAAATAACCTTGAACAAAAATTTTGTCACAGTGATCTTTTATATAGGAAATTATGATAAAAGTCCCGGTACATCTTTGTCCTATCGCATACCGTTCAGGAGTTATATCGAACGGCACTTGTCGTGGCACACACTTTTCAAACACTGCCATGAACAAGAGAGAAATTCCTAAAAGTTTATACTATCACGAGAATGTACTTAGAAACCATGAAATTACTAATGGTCGGCAAAAACCTCAGAGGCCAATGTGATTAGTCCTTGTGGATTTAGGGTATATCCTGTGACAGTCACGTCTAGGGGATTTTGAAACCATGTCAACATAATTACGGCCAAGCAGGGGTTCGTAGCAAACAATTATCGCATTGAATTGCTTCGGTACATGAATTAAGCCTTGTGTAACGGATGCCGTCAATTAGATTTGATTGTCGCCTTAGAGCTGAACGATTGGCACACAAAAATTGCACAGATTCTGGAATGAAAATATACTTGTATAATAAACAAACAAGCACTTTTAATATTATGTATAGAGTAATTTCTAATAAATTCTTTCTAGAAAGAAAACTTTATTCAATGGTAACGATCATTAGTAAAGACCGAGACAGAAGTAGCGATAATAAATTTTTATTATAATTTGGAATAAAATTGTAGCTATTGATTTTTCCTAGTTTTGTCATATACAGTTAAAATTGGATAATTAAAACAGCGTGTAAGCAGGTAGGAGAAATACATAATTCCTAATAGATAATTTCTA
>CM052191.1:1951499-1962411 GCA_028455805.1 Lasioglossum figueresi | reverse complement strand
GAGAAACGTTGGATTCTCGATTTTCAAACCGATGGATTGGACGAGGCGGAACTGTTTCATGGCCAGCACGTTCGCCTGATTTAAATCCACTGGATTTCTTTTTATGGGGTCTGCTAAAAGAGACCGTGTACAAGGATGCTCCAACAAGAGTTGAAGATACGCGTCAGCGTATCGTCGCAGCATATTCGAATATCACCTCGGATGTACTTATCAGAGTTCAACATTCCTTCAGAGCTCGTTTACAACAATGTATCGACGTACACGGCCATCGTTTCGAACATTTATAAAATGCAGGTATTCTGCTTCCATATGTTAGTTTTATATGTTTTTTCTGTCCTTGACCTTGAATGACCTTGGAATAATTATAGTCACTCAATTCCTAATGAAAGGGACTATCATTGTAGGTGTTTAAAAAAGAGTGGTTCCATTTAAAAAAGTCAAGGTGACCTTGATATCTCTAAAAGAATGATATAAAAACAAAACTCTTTTTGGCATCGTGTCAGCCCCATTGTACCATTCAACTTTGTCCTTACCATATTTTACGTATCGTTAGAAACAACAAAGATATTTGAGGTGCAAACGTTAGGTGACTCAGCCTGTATTGTATATGCACAGGAGGCCGTATCCTCGCAGTCACGCGAGGCAAAGCACGGTAGGGGCAATACGAAATAGTTGATAGTGGGAGTACCGGTACTTTGGGAGTGGGAGTCGTGAAACGACAGTGAGGAAGAAGTTGCCCCGGGCCTGGTCTATACGATCCTTTGTATATACTCGTGTGAAACAGTCCGAATGTTCGTGTTGGCTGTTCGCAAGCTTTTCGAAACTGGTCAACCGATTCTTCCACGCGGTTCACATCGCGGAATCAGCGATCGACAAAGGAAGTCTTGCGAAGTACCATCCCTAGCGAATAGTGTTTGATCGCACGAGTCAAGTGTTAAAGGTAAATATAATATTAGGTGTAGAAATTTAATTCGTGGCCCCCAGAATCAATCAGTACTAATTTTATTTTCGAAAATTAAAGGATCAGTAATTAGGGTAAACTGTACAATGATTGGCACCCTAAGCCGAAATCGTAGTGAAAATCGTTTTATATCATTTTTTTTTTAAATGTTTAAACGAGCTTAACTTTTTATTATTATAAGCTAATAGAGATTTTTCAGCAAAATCACACACACACACACACAAACGGTTTTCCGAGTCATAAATCTTTTATTATAAAATATATTCAGTGAACAACAATCGTAAAACAAATAGTACAGTCATTGGCACATTTGCTAACAGTCATATGTGGAACTCTATTACGAAAACTCACAACGTTGCTTTGAAATATAAATAAGAAGCAATAAAGAATGATTTTCTATACCAGGAATTCTTAATATTTGCCGTTTAAATCAAAAGCGCTAATAAGTACTGCAGTGCCAGCAATAGTACAGTTTACCCTGCTAGACAGCGGATCTTTGTGCAAAATAAAACTTTTCTACGCGAATTGCAACAAACTGGAGTGAAATAAAAATTTATACTTGTAACTGTTGAAAAATCGATTTCTAAAAATATGCTTTTTTCTGAAAGAATATTATCATAAGAATCTCCCGTAAAAATTATAATTTGTTGCATCAATGTATGAAAGATGTATTTCTTAAGAATGCGACATTATAAATATGCAAGATAAATTATTGATTTATCTGTAAACAATTATCTTTAAGTGTAAAACAAACATGGGTAAACTATTGGGTTGGAAAGAAAGTTCCTGGCGTTTTCAAATTAAGAATCGAAGATAAAATTAAGGTATTTATTCGTATGTTCGTTCAATAACACGAGTAGTTACCTCGAAAATGGAAAAAGTAATAGAACAGAATGGAAGATATGTTATTGAATAAATCTATGAATAAATATCTGAATTTTAGCTTTCAATTTTAATTTACAAACGCTACTTTCGTTCCATCCCAATATTATCTGTAAAAATTTTATGCACCTATTTCTGAGGAGTGTGCACGGAATATAGAAGCAGATCTGAGAATCAGTCAGACTGATACTTGGGAGTGTCTCGCAGAGGTCGAGGTTTATGTCAGTATTGTTCTGCGAATCAAGCAGTGCCTCGCAGTTCACCGAAAGCGACATGTTAATTGAGTTAGACTCGGATGTTTCGCTTTTGGAACAATGTACCAATTTTTCCGGAACACGAATAGCGGTATTAATATCTGCTACTGTGAAACATCGGGACATTACATCGAGACATTATTAGCCTTTCTTTATTGTTTATTTATTGTCAAATACTAATATCGCGGTACATCGTATTAGGCACGATTTCTGTGGTAGGCCAGCTCACCCAGGTCCCACAGTTTTACTCGTGCATCCGATTTTAGCCGGGTTTTCCGTTAAATAAAAATTGGGCTATCTTGCCAAACGTCAAAGCCGAACCAGAGGCGCCTACACGTGAGATTAGCGACGAGAGGAAATTGATCACTGCACCGTTTCAGAAGAGACTCGCAAAAAGCTCTAGGCCGTTGGAGATTGTGCACTCAGATGTTTGTGGTCCTATGAGTATAAAATCTGCTCGAGCGCGTATTGAATTCCCCGCTCAATCGCATATTCGGCGGGCGCCAGCATCGCTTCACTTCTCGTTTGCGGCTTCGTTTATATCGATACATCGATGCAAGGGACGACGACCTCATCAACGGATTTTGCAATCGAACGGATCGACCGCCAAACCCACTCGAACACCCCCCCCCCGCGACCCCATCCCGCGACTAGTGTATATTATAACGAGCTTGTATATTCTCTAGTTAACCCCGTTCGTTAAACACTCTTTGTTCCGGGCGGCAAGTAACGCGATGTACAGCGAAAGCGCGCTCGTCAGCCTTCACCTCCAATTACTTTAATCATTTACTAAACAATTTCAATATAGATCCTAGCATCTAAATTTCGTTTCACATAGATCCGCCCACCCCTATCCGGTTAATCGGAAAATTCGGGTAGGAGAGACCTGGGCTAGTTGACTAATGAGGTTAGTTGACTAATCCATTCTAAACGTGATAATATAAAGTAGATGATGCTGCTTTCCGCGATATTGGAACGTAAGAATGACTAACTCAGCATGTAATGTGTTGTCGCGACCGAAACTTGCGTGTTATACCAATAAGAATAAAAAAATCTAAAAACATCGGCGGTAAGTAAATATTTTTGTTTCGACTATACATTGACTATAATTTGAGGTATTTTATTTTATCCGGTGGATCGAGGTTACTTGTCAATAACATTTGGCACAGAGTAGGGCACAAATCAACTAATAAATAAAAATGACCAATAGTCTGATTGCTTGTAAGTCATAGCAAAATAGTCATTAAGTTCAAACTTTTTGATTAGTTAGTCAAAACTACATTAAGTAATTATAAACAAGAAATTGCGATATTTGTTTATTTAGTCAAAAGTTATTACGTCTTGAAATTGTGTGAAAATAAAGAAGAAATTCGATACATTTTGAAATTTAATTATAAAGAAGGAAAGAATGCGACTCAAGCTACTGAAAAAATTTGTGATGTTTATGGACGTGATACAGTATCGGTACGTATGGCGCAAAGTTTGTTCAAGCGGTTTGAATCTCGAAAATTTGATGTCAAATATTGGAAATGGGTGGTTAAAATAAACCGATACTCCTTATATAACTGATAACTCTAGTTTATTGCGTAGAGCTCGGAAGGACGTCGTTCAGCTTCGAAGGCTAATTCAGAAGTGAATAGAAATCCACTTAAGATAAAGGACCAGGTCTGCGTTCTGTCTTCTATCCGGGCATTTAGGTATACGAAACCCTCACAGACCCATGGGTCCGCAGACATCTGGTTTATTGTTTTAAGATAGAGAAGCCAGTGATTCTCACAGACAACCCAACTCATTTTTGCCTTTTGGCTGACACAATGTTACAAAATCCAACATCAAAGATACACCTCGTTCTGGTCGACCAGTCGCTGAAGAAGTCGATGAAATCATGCAAACAGTTGAGCAAGAATTGGCACATTAGCAGTCGCGACCACAAAACAGTTCTAAACCATTTAAAGAAGGCTGGATACAAAAAACAGCTCGATGTTTGGGTGCCTCATGAGTTAACATTGAAAACTTTAATGGATCGACATCTTTAGCGACCCGTCAAAAATTAAGTGAGCTTGGCCGTGAAGATTTGATGCATCCACCGTATAGTCTTGATATTGGACCATCAGACTACTTACCATTTGTTTCGGTCTCTACAGAACTCTCTCAATGGTGTGAAGTTGACTTCAAAAGAGGCCTGAGAAAATCACGTGTCGCAGTTTTTCGCCGAGAAATCACAAAAGTTCTATTGTGACGGGATTATGGTTTTATTTCAAAAGTGGCAAAAGGTAATCGATCAAAATATGGAAAAAACTTGCTTCATTTCTGCATTAAAATACGAAGAAACTTTGTCCCCAACCCAATACGAGGTTTGTTCAGAAAATAACAGAACTTTATTTTTTTAAACTTCATTATTAATTTTATAGATTATTGGTCCTTGTCCCCTTCAAAAAGTACTCCCCTCCCCTATTCGACCCAGAGTATCATCTCCGTAAGCTTGTTTTGAAAGTTGAAACGCGTCTGTGAAAGTTTTCCTAAGTTTCACGCAAAATTTTACGTTGCATCCTTGTTCCAGAAAATCGAACATTTCAAAAATCGTCACAAACACTTAAACACGTTGCACTCGAATAACAATATCACGAAAACTAAACGAGATATCAACAATTCAAGAACATGTGGTTACAGAGGAGGTTATGCGAAACGCAATGCTGCCAACCGCATATCACTAAATATCTCCATTGGCGCGTTATTCAAAATGTTCGGTTATTTTCTGAACAAACCTTGTATAGTCTTGATATTGCACCATTCGACTACCTTTTGTTTCGTTCTCTCCAGAACTCTCTTAATGGTGTGAAGTTGACTTCAAAAGAGGCCTGAGAAAATCACGTGTCGCAGTTTTTCGCCGAGAAATCACAAAAGTTCTATTGTGACGGGATTATGGTTTTATTTCAAAAGTGGCAAAAGGTAATCGATCAAAACGGCACATACTTGATTTAATAAACTTCATTTAAAATATGGAAAAACCTTGCTTCATTTCTGCATTAAAATAGGAAGAAACTTTGTCCCCAACCCAATACGAGGTCTGTTCAGAAATTAACAGAACTTTATTTTTTTAAACTTCATTATTAATTTTATAGATTATTGGTCCTTGTCCCCATCAAAAAGTACTCCCCTCCCTTATTCAACCCAGAGCATCATATCCGTAAGCTTGTTTCAAAAATTGAAACGTTTCTGTGAAAGTTTTCCTAAGTTTCACGCAAAATCTTACGTTGCATCCTTGTTCCAGAAAATCGAACATTTCAAAAATCGTCACTAACACTTAAACACGTTGCACTCTAATAACAATATCTCGAAAACTAACCGAGATATCAACAATCCAAGAACATGTGGTTACAGTGGAGGTTATGCGCAACGCAATGCTGCCAAACGCATATCACTAAATATCTCCTTTGGCGCGTAATTCAAAATACTCGGTTATTTTCTAAACAGACCTCGTATATCTAGAAGTCCCAGGTCCGGGGTTAATAATGTTAATATGCAGAGCAGCAATCGAAACACTTGAACTGCGGGCTTGGAAACGCACACACGTGCGCGCCCCTTAGTGTCTATTTAAAAAATCCGCGTAAAATCGATATTTCAATTTCGCCTGCGTAAATTGGTGAAATTAGCGAGGGGTGAATCGTGTAAATACAAATTCCGGTGGCGCGCGTATCGTCGCACTGACAGAAAGGAAATACGGGTGTGTACCCACGAAAATTCACCGACAGGAATTCGTTACCGATTCATAGCGTATGACATTTTCCGATTTTCCCGTAAACGAAAGGCTCCGCGTCACGCCGCTCGCTCGACGCGTTCTGCATTATTCATACGCGTTGCTTGGACCGCACTGCAAAAGCGGAGCAGCGTCGCGACGCCGACGACTCGCACCGCGGAGCGTCGCGTCCGTATCTGCAAGTGTAAAAGGGCGATCATCTCATTATGCGTCTGCTGCTGAGCTTGCGACTTTTACCAAGCCTGTTACGGTCCTCCAACGATTTCATATCGTTTGATGCAATCGTGCCGCTCGCATCCGGTGCCTACGATCGTAAGTTTATCAGATCGTTCCGAAACTCATAAAAATATTGAAAATTTTCCCGAGCTGCAACCCCACAGTATTGGCACCATAAATATCCGATTTTCGAAAAATCCTGGATATCTGTACTGTTATTGTTCCGTAAAAAAGAATCGTATCGCAATAAACCGATGCATAGTTTCAAGCTTGTTGCCTATGTTGTCACAATTCATTCATTTTTATTTTAATCCTCCGAGTGCTGTGCCGGAGTCACTTTTCACCGGGAACATCCAAATTATCATTTAAGTACTCAATTTGTGGCAATTAACCTAACCGAATACCTGTTTTATTAAGGATATCGGAAAGACTAACGGGTCTACACGAGATATTATCGAAATTAAATTTTTTTAAATTATTAATTAGAGCTGTGATCCTAAGCATTGGCCCTAAGCATTGCCAATTATAATAAAATTTTACTTCAATTTTAAATTTCATGTACAGCTATAAAAGTCGTCCGTTGTCCGACGGTTAATCGAGTAAATAAACTTAGAATAATTTTATCGGCGCTACGGTTTCGATCAAATTCTACACTATACAGGGTGTTCGACAACAGGTGGGAGAAAATTTAAGGGGTGGTCCTCGACGATAACATAAGACGAAAATGAAGAATAAAAAAATTGCGATTTCGGCTTCGTTATTTATTTATTAACACTTAAAAATCCGCCTTAAATGCGGCAACAAGTCTAACAAAAGTGTACGTTGCGTACGTCATAGAGGCGCGCGACAGTCACGTATTAAGTTTTCAAAAAAATATATTATTCCATTTAAAAATATGAAGGTGACCTTCGTATGTCCTTTACTCGTCCACCTACAAAAAAGCTACTAACATCAGATTAATGACCCCTCGAAACCAAGCAAGTTCCATCTGATGCATTTCTTCCTAACACCGATAACAGCCGAATTATTCAGGTGGCCTGTTTCTAGCGCCTCACCCTGGATAGTGTAGAATTTGATTGAAACCGTAGCGCCGATAAAATTATTCTAAGTTTATTCAAACATTTTACGATCAATATGAAGAGATCATTTATAATAGATGGCGAAAAAAGTTTACAGAGTTCGAGAAGGCCTTGTTTTCGACCCCGTCCACAAGATGGACAAAATCGTCGAATAACTTTCTCGCTAGTTACTAAACTGTCACCACTTAGTATATTAGTAACGTTCCTCAAAAAGTCTTCCGACACTTGTGTCTGAGGCAAGGCCCGCTAGATAGCCTTACTGATGAGTCCTCTAGCGGGTCTAGGACGAAACACCTCTAATAGAAAACATTCTATAGCAAACGTGGTCTTATGACGTAACAGATTCAAATCCGAATCGAAAACGTTTGAGTGTTACAAAATAGCTGTATAGTGTAGAATTTGATCGAAACCGTAGCGCCGATAAAATTATTCTAAGTTTATTCAAACATTTTACGATCAATACGAAGAGATCATTTAATCGAGTAAGTAGGGTAAGCTTGTCTAAATCGTACCCCACAAGCAGAAACACGAATAGATTGTAGAGTTTATTAAATAAATAAGAATTACTGGTTCAGTCAAAATTCCTGTGAACTTTGCTGTCATGTATTGGGTTTGCAAGAAAGTAATTTCGGTATTTTAAGGTGAAATGAAACCTACTTTTTTTATTTAAGCAATAAACTTCAATCAATATAAATATTTTCTATTTTGTTCGATGATCTTTTATCAGCTTTCTGGTAGCTTCATAATTCTGCGCTCATAAAACTTCTGGTCCTTATCGGCAAAAAACTGATCCAAGTGCGATTTCAGGTCGTCATCATCACTAAATATTTTACCATTGTGTTTTGCCACACACATCTTTGATACCACGAAAATAATTATTGGAGCTTGGTTGGGAAGTGATGTCACATCCAACATATAGCCCGGACATTGCACCATCAGATTACCATTTATTCCGAAGTTTACAAAACTCTTTGAATACTATTCAATGAATAGTAAAACATTCACTGATGACGGTGACCTGAAATCGCACTTGTATCAGTTTTTTGCCGATAAGGACCAGAAGTTTTATGAGCGCCGAAATACGAAGCTAACAGAATATATTTTATTGATTAAAGTTTATTTCTTGAATAATAAAATTCGGTTTTATTTCACCATAAAATACCGAAATTACTGTTTTGCCAACCCAATATTATCATAAAATTAAAACGTGCCTGCACAGTTTTGCTTGTAATTAAAAACACTTGTAAAATGATAAATCAAATTTATAGATTTTGTATGTTTTTGAAACCTTTCCCTTCTGCGTGCCTGTCGTGCATGCGTCGCGATGTCACGTAACTAATCTGGTACTGGCAGAGAGAGGGTAACTTTTTCCCCTGATCTGGCGACTCTGATCACGTGTCAACCGATAAGTCGAAAATATTTAACACCATGGAGGATAAACATACGAGGTGTGATCAAAAAGTAAGGTGACTTTTTGAATTTCGCGGAATACCTACAGTCGATTTTCGTTTTCTTTTTTTCCTTATGCTGGTGCACTCGTCCCGAACGTACGTTCGCAGTTTCAGCTATATAGGATTTTTTGTTTGTTTGTGAAAAGCATAAAGGTTAGAAGTGTTTTGCGTATTCGGCGATTTTCTGCTGTCGAAAAAAAATGGATCAAAGAATTTGCATCAAATTTTGTGTAAAAAATGGAATGAAGTGCTCCAAAACACTTGAAATGTTGACAGTGGCATACGGTGAGTGTAAACTGAGTAAAAAAATGTTTATAAGTGGTACAAGCTCTTCCAAGAAGGCCGGGAAGATGTTAACGACGAAGCTCGCCCTGGACGCCCCAGCGCGTCAACAACCGATGAAAACGTTGAAGAAGCGAAGAAAATAGTGTTGGGGAATCGTCGAATTGCCATTAGAGAAGTTGCCGATGATGTCGGCATCTCGTTTGGTTCGTGTCAAGCAATTTTGACGGATGTTTTGGGCATGAGACGTGTGTCAGCGAAGTTTGTTCCGAAACTGCTTAATTTTGACCAGAAGAAACGTTGCTTGTGTGTAATTTTTTGGCCAGAAACAACACCACAATCATCCCTCAGCCACCATATTCACAAATTTGACCCCTGCGACTTTTTCTTGTTCTCAAAACTGAAGAGACCCATGAAAGGACGGAGATTTGCAACGATCAAGGAGATAAAGACTGCATCGCTGGAAGAGCTCAAAGCTATACCAAAAAGTGCTTATCAGAAGTGCTTCGAGGATTGGAACAAGCGCTGGCACAAGCGTAATATATCTGAGGGAGATTACTTTGAAGGAGACAACATCAATATTGATGAATAAATAAATATTTTTGCATAAAAATAAAAAGTCACCTTACTTTTTGATCACGCCTCGTATGACTCCTATTTCTTTCACAGTTCATTGTGTACGGTCTAAAAAAAAAAGTTAAAATTTGCATTACATTTCCGCAATGAGTAAAAACGTTTGACTTTTGTATGTATCCTCGAACACGAGCAGTTTACTTTGAAAGTTTTGAAAAATATTATTTTATCAGCTTCGCCGAAGAACTTGGTATTTGCTCTTGTCTGCGCGTTTTTTCACGAGCTCATATATAACATCACACATACGCACACGTACACATCTTTTCACACGTTCGCTCTAGAAAAATCACTCGGTTCGCCCACTGGAAGTTTACCGTACGAATTGGAACTCTGTATGTATGTCGGGTGCGTTGAAAACTTATATTGCTGAAACAGATCGTTGGAATCACAGACAGGTCGCGACATTCACTGGGACTCGCGTGCCAGTTCCACAGATATTAAACTTCCTGTGAAAGTTCCTTCTTTGGGGATATATTGCGGCAGCTTACAAGTTTCCGGCTAAAACTTCCGATTCGAATGCTAAAATTTGTCCATTAATCAACCGTCATGCCTCGAACATCGTAAATTACAATCCCCGTAGAATTTTCCTGTAAAGAAGTTTACGGTACAGTTGTAACTGGACTTTCATTTTTGTTGTTGCAGCTCAACTTGCAGTGAAAAAGATGTATTTAGATCGAGCCGATCCAATTCTGATGCCATGGAACATGTTTATTTTCTTTCTTCTATTTTCTCTCATTTGGTATAATGTATAATAAACTGAAGAAAATGTATATATTTTAATAAGTCAACATCTTCCGACATGCCTGTATCTACAGTTACTCGAATCAATATTCGGACGCTCTAAAAAAGACGATAACTTTTTTTTTAATATTGTACTATACGATCTGAATTTTTTTGGGAAGGTAGAGCAATTATTTTACTGCAGGATGTGAAAAGAAATTTTTTTAAAAATTGCAGTTGATCGGAATTGTAGAAAAAAATACTAAAAGTTGCATTTTACAAATTTTTTATGTGGGCCTATATCGAAAATTTAAAAATTACGTACTAATAAAATTTTATCGTACAATATTCAACTAAGGGTATTTCATTGGACAAATCGAATTTGTAGTAAAAATATGTATGCATTGAACATTCGCTAGTGATAAAATAAAAGTAAAGAGGAAAAATTATCCTGGTTTAAATCAAATATCAACACGGTCTCTAAAAGGAAGAACAATATTTGATTACACAAATATCAAAAGTTGTTTATAGAATCTGAAAAGTTATTATGAAATTAATAAAAAATCCTGTGTGAAAATTGCGGCTTTTCTTAAAAAAATATTCGTGTTATGGATTGGCTTGTATAATAACATTTTATCGTACAATATTCAACTAAGGGTATTTCATTGGACAAATCG
>CM052191.1:1931945-1951399 GCA_028455805.1 Lasioglossum figueresi | reverse complement strand
TGCATATTGGGGACCTCTCCATAGTCGCAATCGCTAGATAAAAGATGAATCTAGGGGGAACGCTATCCCAGAAAGCCTAATTTTGTGTTTCTCAGGCGTTTTTCGCATTATTTGACAGAATTTAGCGGAGCCGCGAGAAGCAATGTTGACGCGACAGTGCTGCCGCTGTCCAGTGACGTGCATTTTCTTAAATATCGAGAGATTTGGGGTTTTTATAGAAATAATAAATAGCGTCCCCCCCGGCGGGGACATATACAATGTCAATGCAACGTTTATTATGATAAACTTTGCGTTTTTAAACGCACAGTTTTGCATATTCGAAAGTACACCACAAAACGGAGGATTCTGGCAAAATATAGTTCCGGCATTTCCTGGACAAACGACAGTCGCGCGTGACTGCACACATTCACCACAGTACACTCGCACACCGCTTGACCACGTATACATATGCGAGGATTGCAAGGGTCGGAATTCTACTCCTTATTTCGTAATAATGCAAAGACGGAGTTTCTCAGTTGTCAAAATCGCTAGATGCAAGATCAATCTAGGAGGCTCCCGCTCAAAATTATGTGGACGACACGTTTAATATTTTATACGGTCTAGTTCATACAGTTAATAATAAATTCATTAGAAATTTCACCAATAATTATTATTATTGTCTTAAGAAGACAGCAAACCACGCTAAGGATCATCGTAGATTGAAGCAGTATTGGCCCTACTGAAGAAACCTTTATTTATTCAAAAAATTGTAATAATTCAATTGTACAGTTTCATATTTTTTAAATAAATTATACTTGCAACAGAGTGTCCACATATTTTTCAGCGGGAGTGTACATCTCTATGAAAAATAAAAAGTTTGTGCAAAACGTACCATATCGATTGCACGATAATCCAATTTAAAGATAAAAACATGTATATTGTAACAGTCCAAAAGAATTTTATAATAACTCCATTCAAAATCTATAGAGAGATTACTAGATTACTAAGAAGGTAGGTTAGGTTAGATAATTAGGTTAGGTTTGATAATGTATTTGAAACTCGACAGAACTTTCTGGTAGCCGTGATATTCATTTTCTTATTATGTAGCCACGATTTGATTATTCACTTGTTGCTATTGATTACCTTTTCTGTTTACTTACAATCAGCGCTGGGTAATATTTGGCAAAAATAAATATTTGAAGTACTTTTTAATATCATAAATTCTGTTCTACTGAAATGAAATAATATTTCAAATAGGAGGTAATATTTATGTAAATGTAATATTTTCATTTTATATGGACCGTATAATAAAATATGATTTTCACTGATTTTGCCCTACTTCAAGCTTTTTACCCTTACAACATGGATGACGGTATACAAAAAATACGAGTACGAAGACTGCGTCTTCTAGACAGACGACACTCGCGCGTGACTGCACACAGTCACCACAGTACACTCGCACACCGCTAGATCACGTATACGTACGTGAGAATTGCAAGGGTCTCGAATTCCACTCCTGATTTCTCAATACTGCAAAGGCGGAGTTTCTTTGTAGTCGAAATCGCTAGATGAAAGATCAATCTAGAGTGCTATTTGCCTCAAAAGTCCTACTTTTACGTTTACGACACGTAATTCTCATTATTCGGCAGCATTTCGCGGAGCTGTGAGAAGCAATGGACAGGCAACGATGCTGCCACCTATCTTGGCTGTCGATATGCTGCCGATTAATGAAAATTACGCGTCGTAAACGTAAAAGTAGGACTTTTGAGGCAAATAGCCTCCTAGATTGATCTTTTATCTAGCGATTTTGACAGCTAAGAACCCCTATTTTTGCATTATTAAGAAATCAGGAGTGGAATCCCGGTCCCTTGCAATCCTCGCGTACGTATACGTTGTCTAGCGGTGTGTGAGCGTACTGTGGTGACTGTGTGCAGTCACGCGCGAGTGTTGTCTGTCTAGGAGACGCTTTCCTTAAGATGGCAACTCTGTGTAGTGCAGTCTTTGAAAAGCCTTTCAACAATAAATGTTTTCATTACAATGGACCACGATGTACAATACAATAATTTCTGGTGCAATACTCTTTTTCTCAACTCAGCATGTACCTCAATTAACAGTAGGTATACGTCACAATTCATCAAACAGTACAAAGCTGAGAGTACACTTATCAGCATGTACTCCGGAAACTCAATTTTTTGTTTCTCATATTTGTTATATTTTAACGAGCATAACCAACGGTCTAGTACTAATCCAGAGTCCTTACGCGTTATCTGGAAGAGAAGGAAAAATTCCAATATTGATTTACGCGGGAGAAAAAGCCATTCGAAATCCCTCCTAAACTGGAACGACCCTTCTGAAGTGGCTTTAAGTACACAAATACCTTCCACGAACGCGTCGGAAATGGTACAAATCCAGCAAGACCAGGTGGTCTAATTAATCGCGATCGCTAGTATCTCAAGCGTTAAACACAGTGTACATTATCGTCAAAAAGTTTGGACCCCGAGGTATGTGTTGCGAGCACTTTGTGTATTATTATTAATATTTCATTTTTAAATCTACAGTTTGTTCCACGCAACTTGATCACCCTCGCTAACTTCCAAAGTATTTTATGAAAAAACTTTGTAGATAAGTTTTTCTTTTATTAAAGGTTTAACGTCGCATCAACATCTAGGTCGTTAGCGACGAACTTCCATGATGTTTTAGATTTTATGGAGGTGGTTGATTTCTTTAAGGAATTCAATGGTGTTTGTGTTGTATGCTTCTCGGATGTGAGGGCCATGCGAGGGTTGATTCGAAATTTGAGTCGCTGGGTAGAAAATTTTTGGCAGTCGTACAAAAACTGGTGAACTGTGAGTTGGGTATTACAGCAGAGGGGGGGGGGGGGTCTGTCTTCTTTATGAGTAATTCATGTGTCATCTTGCAATGACCAATTCTCAGGCGGGAAAGAACGATTCTTTCTTTCCTGCTCATGTGGTCGCGTGAAATCTCCTACTCGACATCATCCAGAGACCCTTTTCAAGAAACAAAGTTAAATTATTCGTTAACTATTGCAGGATTATGGCTAATAAAGTTCAGTACTTTTTTACTCCAAATTTTACGCTCTTCGATATTTTGGCATAAAAACTATAGCATTCCGTTGAAAAAAACGAAGTTGACCTTCAATTCTCCAAAACGCCCCTCCGCTTACAAAAAAGTATATGAATTACATAATGTATCTCTTCAAACCATACAACTCTTCTAGAAAAAGTTTTTTCATACAATGCATACTTTGGAAGTTATTGAGGGTGAACATATTGCGTGGGCCACCCTGTACATTGTATATACTGGGTGATTCATTTAAGAAAAGCCACCTGAATAAATCCTACATTTCTTGAGAGATTGACATTGAATGGTTATATCGTTGAAATTGTCTCGCGAATGGCTACAAACGTAGGAGTTCATAAACATGTAATTCAATTTAAAACAAACTACGTTGACCTTCAAATTTCCTAAGCACATCCACCTAAAAAAAGGTTATGTACACAAACATAGTCTGAAACATTTCTTACGATCTCCAAAACTGTAGAATTTATTCAGTTTGCCCGTCTTAGGTGATTCCCACTGTATACAGGGTGGTCCGTGTAAGTAAGAACACCTAAATATCTATTCAGATTATTGTGATGCAAAAAATATTTGTTACGTAACGTGCATGGTGTCATTTTTTTCGGAGTTGTCAAGGTCATCGGTGTTTTTTGGTACACAACTACATTTTTCTTTATCGCATCGTGTAACCGATGGAAAAATACATTCGGATATGTATAATAAGATGACCTTGAAATGACCTTGATCCTCGAAAATTAAAGTTTTACCTAGAACCGATGTCGAATATCTTCGGCCACGACTCCTGAACCGATGAATGCGAAGAAAATATTTTTTATCACACTAAGAATATCGATCAACAGATGTGTGTATGTGTTAACTGTTAAAACAACATTCACGTTCTCTTAAGTTATCATCAGAGATGTTCAAAATGGCGTCCTTCTACGTTGATACATTTTCTGAAACGTGCGATGACCGACTGTACAGATCTTTCAATTGTTTCGACATTAATATCAGCACAAGCTCTAACTATTCGGTTCTTCGTATCCTCTGGTGTAGTTGGTCGTTCATTATAAACTGTTTGTTTTAATTTTCCCCACAAAAAGAAGTCCATTGGTGTGAGGTCTGGGGAACGCGCTGGCTATCCTACAACTCCGGTACGACCAATCCATCGATTTGGAAATATTAAATCCAAAATTTGTTTGACAAGCCGTGTAGAATGAGCCGGACAACCGTCATGCTGTACCACATTCTTAATCTGATATCTAGTGGTACATCATGAACAAGCATTTGTAGCTCATTTTGCAAGAATGTTGCATGCTCTTCTCCATTTAAAGTACCGTTTATGAAATAAGGACCAATTATTTGATTATTTAATATGCCACACCAGACATTTACACTCCACAGTCTTTGTTTATCCACTAGTCTTAGCCAGTGTGGATTGTCGGTGGACCAATAATGCATGTTTCTTAGATTTAGCTGTCCATGGTTGGTGAAAGACGCTTCATCGGTAAATAGTACTCTTTTAAAAAATGATCGTCATTTTCGTATCGCTGCAAACCCCACCGAGAAAAATTGATACGATTAACGAAATATGTTCCGTGAAGGTCCTGATGTAACGATAGATGATAGGGATGAAATTTTTCTTCTTTCAATATCCGTATTATGCTTGTTTTAGAAATGCCAGTTTCACGCTCGAGTTGACTTAAACTCACTTGTGGAGTTTCGTTAACTTTATCGACAATAATTATTTTGTTTCTTTCGTTCGTAACAGTTCTGGTTCTTACACGCTTTTTCACAACGGTACCAGTTTCACGAAAATTACTGATCAACTTTTTATAAGTAGAAAGTGATGGACAATTACGGTCTGGAAATTTATCTTTGTACATTCGAACTGCTTGCCATCAACAATGATCAGCTTTACCGTAAATGAATACCATATCAACTTTCTCTTGCATCGAGTAATTCATTTCGAACAGCACGTCGATACATGAATAGATAAATTGAAACTGATCGGAATTTCAAATCGTTAGGTATCATCGGTATTGCGACAGTAAACATGTTTATTTACATTCACGCTCTTGATGTAGAGTCTTGGTCAAAGCCTACGATCTCAACAGACATCAGTTCTAGGTAAAACAAAACCACTAGATATCAGTTTAAGAATGTGGTATCAGCATGACGGTTGTCCGGCTCATTCTACACGCCTTGTCAAACAAATTTTGGATTTAAAATTTCCAAATCGATGGATTGGTCGTACCGGAGTTTCAAGATGGACAGCGCGTTCACCAGACCTCACACCAATGGACTACTTTTTGTGGGGAAAATTGAAACATACAGTTCATAATAAACTACCAACTACACCAGAGGATACGAAAAACCGAATAGCTAGAGCTTGTGCTGATATTAACGTCGAAACAATTGAAAGATCTGTACAGTCGGTCATCGCACGTTTCAGAAAATTTATCAACGTAGAAGGACGCCATTTTGAACATCTCTGATGATAACTTAAGAGAACGTGAGTGTTGTTTTAACAGTCAACACATACACACATCTGTTGATCGATATTCTTAGTGTGATAAAAAATATTTTCTTCGCATTCATAGGTTCAGGAGTCGTGGCCGAAGATATTCGACATCGGTTCTAGGTAAAACTTTAATTTTCGAGGATCAAGGTCATTTCAAGGTCATGTTATTATACATATATGAATGTATTTTTCCATCGGTTACACGATGCGATAAAGAAAAATGTACTTATGTACCAAAAAACACCGATGACCATGACAACTCCGAAAAATGACCCTCGGGAAAAAATATTAGTGCCAAATATTTGGTCCATTGACACCATGCACGTTACGTAACAAATATTTTTTGCATCACAATAATCTGAAGAGATATTTAGGTGTTCTTATTTAAACTGACCACTCTGTATATTTATGTACTAAATAGTTATTTGTTGCCTTGTAAAAATTACGAGATTGAATTCATTTACACTCCGGGACGAAAAGATAGCACTCTTTGAAATTAATGTAATTTCTGTTTATGAAACATTAGAGATACAATTTTTTATACACATATTTTGAGTGTGTCTTTCTTAACATACATGAATGAAATGAAACGAACTTTCATTAACTTATCAATTTTTATTGAAAGAAGTAGAATTATTAACGAAATATAGAGGGGCAAAATAATAGCACACTTAACGAAAAATTTGAAATATTACAGAATTAATCGATAAAAATCAATGTTCAATATTTTGTAGGACCTCCTTTACAACTAATGACTTCAATCATTCGGTTTGGTAAAGATTTATACAATTTTTTATTACTGTTTTGGCTAATATTATCCGATTCGTCCAAAATTCCCAGTTTTCAATCGTAAATATTTTGGAATTGTCTGCCATTTTGGTACACGGCTCTGGCAAGATGTACCCAACAATTCTCAATAATTTTGAGGTTGGAAATCTTGCTGGCCACTCCAAAACAGGAATAATATTTGAAGAAAAGTATTTCTTGACCGCTTTCGCCGCGTGGACTGCGACATTATCTTGTACAATCTATTTATTTGCAGCAATTATTACAGCGTAAATGTTTAGTTGTTCATTTATCATTTCAATATACCGTTCACTATTCAAGTATTCATTCGTCCATTCATAAATTTGATTTCTGTTTTACCCCAATATCCAATATCGACCCAAATTATCGGTTTAAAAAATTGCTGTTCGTCATTCAAATCATGATAGTAATATCGTGAATTTTGGACGTACGGGATAATATTAGCCAAAATAGTATTAAAAATTTGTATAAATCTTTACCAAACCGAATGATTGAAGTCATTAGTTGTAAAGGAGGTTCTACAAAATATTGAGCATTGATTTTTATCGATTAATTCTGTAATGTTTCAAGTTTTACGTTAAGTGTGCTATTATTTTGTCTCTCTATATTTCGTTAATAATTCTACTTCTTTCAATAAAAATAGATAAGTTAATGAAGCTTCGTTTCATTTCATTCATATATGTTTATAAAGACACTAAAAATACGTGTATAAAAAAATGGTATCTCTAATGTTTCATAAACAGAAATTGCATTAATTTCAAAGTGTGCTACCTTGTGCTATAATAATGTAATCTCAGATTACAGAAATTTCAATTATTCTAAAATGGAAAATCTGAAACCGATCATTTGACCGACAATGGCAGGTCCACGCCTATCTTAGCGTTGAAAGGAGCAAAAGATGGCGGCATCCGATTTTGTGTTACAATTTTGCAAGTGTACCTGTTTCCCAGCGTTCTAAACACAGCACAATTCACCGTGTGCTTGTAATTATCAAACTAAACTGCTTGTGAGCAAGCATTGCCAGCATCGTGCATCGTCCCCGATTCATGCTTTGCTGGTTGTTTATTGGGAGAAGCCCTGGAATCGAAGAGTTAAGCGGATAAAAAAACGAAGGAAGACAAAAACAGTGAGCTGCGGTATAGTCGGGCTCGTGATAAAAGGATAGGGTTTGATCAATGAGTGCTGGTATCAGAGAAAGTGAAACAGTTCTGTGGGAAGGTGTCGCAGATGGAATGTTTGGAGAACAGATAAAAGGATTTTACGTTGTTGCAGAAAGATCTAAAGAGGTTACACGAATATCCACTCAACGATTCAGCCAACTAACGTTGACAGAAATATAGGTCCACGAATTTCTGACACTGGGCACCGACTCATTCGTGTCCGATCAATGTCGCCACTGCAGCCAACCAACAAACCAAATATTTTATAACTTGTTTTTACGTAAATAAACATTTTCGTGGATCAAATTAAAATGACACGAATATTAAAATCATTCTTTCAATTAATCCCTTTCGGCCCCGTATCGAAATTTGTCGTCCTCGAAACATTCTGAAAATCGTTACTTTGCATTTATGTAGATGGTAGGCATTTTCATAGTTAATATAACGGGTTTCAGTATAATCGAGTACTATCGATAAAATAATCATTTAGAAGGCACTGTTTAAACAGATTTGATGAAAGGATATTTTTGTTCGTAAATTTAAATTTTTTTCTGAAAATCATTACTTTGCATGTATGTAGATAGTAGGCATTTTCATAGTTAATATAACGGTTTTCAGTATAATCGAGTAGTATCAATAAAATAATGTGGTAAAACGTATAATTTATTATTTATTTTAAGCTGGAAAGGAAAAGACATTAAGTGTATAATAGTTGCGCGATTAAGAACCAACTGTTAACCTAAACTAGTGATTACTATACTACACAACGACAACTACACGACTTCAACTCTCAACTTCTTACAACTTACTCGACGACTTCCACGCAACGACTCGCAACGACTCACTCCTCCAACTCTTCTTACCCCCTCCGTAGTCTTCGCCATGTCCAAGAGTGTCAAAAACATCGTCGATGGGCCCAAGGCCCATCGTCGCTCGCAACCTAACGCTGGTCAACGTCAATTTCCTTTTTTTATGGCGCTTTTCCGGCCTTCGCTGTGTAAATATCCTAAACTATCCTAAAATATCTCTAGAGTATACCTAACGTACAGTGGCCGAAATTTCTATAAAGTCATCTTCATATTCATAGATATCTGAAAAATTTCACCATTTTTGTTGATTTATCGTATCTGGTCTTGTGCCTTGTTAACACTCGGATAGAGAGACTACGCATTCTGGACCGCTATGTTCATTATTTACGTTTGTTTTAATTTTTTTCTGCGTGATGCAGAACACAAGTGCGAAGTTTCTATAAAGTCACTGAGTGTTTCTCTGGATTCTGAGCAGAGTACAATGAAAAATATGAAATATTCTAAAAGTATTCGTTTTCGAAGTCAATAGAATTCCTGTTTCTTATCATTTGATTCACGTGTATTAGAATGCCGAGAGGAACGGTGCTAACAATTGAAGAAAAAGCATCGATCGATGCTTATAAAAATATGGGCTGCTCTAATCGTGCAATTGCTAAGAAAATTAATCGTTCGTATACTGTGATTAATAATTATATCAATTTACGTGAAAATTACAGAAAAAAATCATTTTAAAGGTGGTAATAAAAAATTGTCGAAGAGACAACATTTATTATTAACGAGGTCTGCGGCTAAGGAAAGGAAAAATGCAGCACAATTTCGAGCTGAATTGGAGCTTCCAGTAACAACAAGACGTGTGCAACAACTTTTAAATTCTTCTGGGCAATTCGTGTGGACAAAAATGCAACGTAAACCAGGCCTAAAACAAGTACATAAACAGGCCCTTCTTGATTTCGCACGGGCACATATGTCCTGGACGAAAGAGTGGGAGTCTGTCATTTTTTCAAGTGAGAAAAAATTTAATTTGGATGGGCCTGATGGCTGTAAATATTATTGGCATGATCTGAGAAATGAGAAAAGTGTGAAAATGAGTCGTAACTTTGGCGGTGGTTCCCTAATGATATGGGCTGCGTTCAAAGCTGACAAAAAACTCCAATGTGTTGCATAAATCACAAAATGAATTCTGAAAATTATACAGATTTGTTAGACATGGTTCTAATACCATTTACAGAAAATATTGAAGATGACAATTTTATTTATCAGCATGATAATGCTGCGGTACACGCTTCGAAGCACACAAAGCAGTGGCTTCTTGAAAGAAACATCAATGTTTTGACATGGCCTGCTTGTTCTCCTGATATAAACCCTATTGAAAATGTTTGGGGTATCATTGCGCGACAAGTTTATAAAAACTGCGGACAATACAACTCCATTAGCGATCTAAGGGATGCGGTGAATGAAGCGTGGGCGTTTGTTAAAACAGAAACGCTACAAAAATTAATTTCGTAGATGCCCAATCGTATTTTTAATGTAATTTAAAAAAATGGAGGTTACATCAGGTATTAAAATAGAAATAATAAAAAAACAATCGTTAATTTCAACTTTATCCGTGTAAAACGAACGCGACATTATAAAAATTTCGCAGTTTGTTCTGCGTAAAATTATATTTTTGTTTTCTTTTATCGATAAATGTTATACTTATGTTTTGAAATCGGTGTGTATGCTTTCTTTATGTGATCCCGAAATGCTACCAAATACAAATTTTTCATCGGTATGGTATATTAATAAGAATTCGTTACAAAACACAGTGACTTTATGGAAATTTCGGCGAGTGTATGTATCTTAAAACTATATACCGGGTGCTCGAAAATTCCCGATACCACAATAATAATTTTGGAGACTTTTTAAACAGATTTGATAACAGGATATTTTTGTTCGTAAATTTAAAAAAACCCACGATCTAAGAACAAATCGTGTTTCCATTAAATAGAAGCTTCCTATTGCAGATCTCTATGGACCACACACACGATAGTAGATTGGTAGCCAACTAATTTACATCCCGTGATAGATTACAATAAACTTCGTAGTTTATAATTTCATTTTCTCCCCGCTCTCAAGTTGATATCGTATCCTGTGGGGACATCGTATATATATATATATATGTACACGAAGGATATTGCATCTGTATATGCACGAGACTGGAAGCATTCCCTGCATTCCTAAATTGGGAGCTGGTCTAGCCTAGATTAGATTAGATTAGTCTGGGTTACCAGAAATTGGAATACGGTTCTGAACTAGAGAAATCGATAAATGCACGGAGATCCACGAAATCTGAAATACTTTTCGTTCTGTTAAAAGAATAGTATTGCTATACTATACAGACACCCCTGCTCAAAAGTATGTGGACAATGGGTTTAATTTTTTTATGCGGTCTAGTTTACACAGTACTAGAGAATATATATTTTAATAATAATTATGTGAGTTTCGTATTTCGAAATTTTCTTTTTTCAACCCTTATGTCGTTAATACATATCTCCAATATGTATTATATATATGTATACTCTAATGCTTTTGTTTGTTTTGATTATATATATGTATACTCTAATGCTTTTGTCGATAAATAAAAAAAATTATCTTTATGTCTATGATATATACACTCCCGCTAGTTTAAATAGTTAATAATAAATTTATTAAAAATCTCACCAATAATTATTATTATTGTCTTGAGAAGACAGCAAACCACGGTAATGGATCATCGTAGATTGAAACAGTATGAGCCCTGCCGAAGAAACTTTTATTTATTCAAGAGATTGTAATAATTAAATTGTACAATTTGAAACTATTAAAATAAATTATACTTGCAACAAAGTGTCCACATATTTTTGAGCGGGAGTGTACCTCTCTATGAAAAATAAAAAGTTTGTGCAAAACGTACCATATCGATTGCATGATAATCCAATTTAAAGATAAAAACATGTATATTGTAACAGACCAAAAGAATTTTATAAAAACACCATTATAAATCTATAGAGAGATTACTAGATTACTAAGAAGGTAGTAATGAATTATACATAACAAAGAAAATAAGATTGTACACTAATGAGTTGATAATGTTTTTAAAACTCGACACAACTTTCTGGTAACCGTGATATTCATTTTCTTATTATGTAGCCACGAATTGATTATTCACTTATTGCTATTAATTACCTTTTCTGTTTACTTACAATCAGCGCTGGGTAATATTTGGCGGAAATAAATATTTGAAGTACTTTTTAATATCATAAATTCTGTTCTACTGAAATGAAATAATATTTCAAATAGCAGGTAATATTTATGTAAATGAAATATATTAATCTTATATGGACCGTATAATAAAATATGATTTTCACTGATTTTGCCCAACTTGAAGCTTTTCACCCTTACAACATGGATGACGGTAAACAAAAAATAGGTGTAAAATAATTTTCAGAAAACTACCTCTCACTAAAAATTCGTTAAGGACTGCGTCTTCTAGACAGATGACACTCGCTCGTGACTGCACACAGTTACCACAGTACACTCACACACCGCTACATCACGTATACGTACGTGAAAATTGCAAGGGTCCCGAATTCCACTCCTGATTTCTCAATACTGCAAAGGCGGAGTTTCTTAGTAGTCAAAATCGCTAGATGAAAGATCAATCTAGAGTGCTACTTGCCTCAAAAGTCCTACTCTTACGTTTACGACGCGTAATTCTCATTATTCGGCAGCATGTCGCGGAGCCGTGAGAAGCAATGGACAGGCGACGGTGCTGCCGCCTATCGTGGCTGTCGATATTCTGTCTAATAATCAGAATTACGCGTCGTAATCGTAAAAGTAGGAATTTTGAGGCAAATAGCCGCCTTGATTGATCTTTCATCTAGCGATTTTGACTACTAAGAAACGCCGTCTTTGCATTATTGAGAAATCAGAAGTGGAATCCCGGACCCTTGCAATCCTCGCGTACGTATACGAGACGCAGTCATTAAAATCAATATGTCCAGATTTGATATATCCCCTTTGCCAGATTCTCAACAATGAATTTAATGGAAAATCGAATTTAAAGATTTTTCACGTTTTTTTAAAGTAACACATAAATTCTTCCCGACTACCAATATATCGGTTCCTCGACTATCGACGCTACTATTTCTTATTGCTCCTATCGTGCTTTACTTCGCGTGGCTGCAAGAGGGTGCAGCCTCTTATACAGATTTTGAAAATCAAATTCACCCTTCTGCAAATCAAGTTCACCTTTCTGTAAATCAAATTCATCTTGTAGATAACTCAAAAGTGAAGTAACACTCTTGGTCCAAGAAGACACAGTTTATTATTTCTACCACCATATTGTCCAATAATGAAACCCATTAAAAAGCTTCTTGCAAAATTAAATTCTGTTCAAGTAATACTTTGGCGGATATTACAAACCTTGAATATTTATTTAGTGAATGTTATTAGTCATTCTGTTGCAACTATCAATCCCACGGATTGCTATAATGATTAGATGAATACATATGTATCTACTACATATGGTTCCATTACAAAGCAAAAAAACCATTATGGATGAATTTATGTATGTACATATATAAATGATTTTTATGTTAATTTTATGTCATTTTATCTGTCTTATTTTATATTTAATTATTATTATAATACATAGATGCAATCCAAATTGTCGTGCGGAATAATTTGACATCGGATATGTTTCGTTAAGGTAGCCTCAGAAAACAAATTTTTTAAAAATCCTAAATTGCAAACGGGTGAACTTGATTTACAAAAAGGTGAATTTGATCTGTGATAGGGGGACTTTGATTTGCCAAGTGGTGAATTTGATTCGTGAAAGAGTTAATTTGAACAAAAAGATTAATTTTGAGTGCTAAACCTGTATACACTCCTAATGTCCCCATCCTCCTCCTACACTCCACAGGAGTTTGGTGGGGAGGATCCAAAAGTACTTTTTAATAATAAATGATTGATTGCTCTTTCATATCAATGAAGTTGAATTATAATATATACGAATGTTATTACTCATTACATTGATTTAGCAGTATTTTTACGAAATTTCCCGATTGAATGAGAAGCACATACATTCATCACTAGACACGATATTTCACGTCAACTAATTTTTTGTCACTGCTCCGTGTGCCGTTTAATTGATTGTACTCTTTGAAACGGTGGACGGGTGAAATGCCGTCAGGAGTGTCATAAATTTCTATAATTGTTGACTAATGTTTCACTTCGGTCGGAATGCAGACTGTTCGAAAATTGAACGTGCCATATTTCTTGCAAAATTTCATTACACCCGGGAGTGTAAATACTGAATACAAATGGATTGGAATAACAGCTATTCCGTTACGCTCCGCAACAGCATGATTGCTTACTTCTCTCCTCTGCCCCTTTGCTCAATTATTTCAAACTACACAAGGCGCACTGCGAATAGTTCTGGAACACGAACTGATTGTTGCTACACACGCTGTTTGATCAATTATTAGAAAATACACAATGAACTGGTTTCGGAACATTAAATGGTTGTTGTCCCTTTTAGCCTCCCGCCGTTTAATCCCGTTTCAATTATTATCAAACGACGAGCATTTGCACGCTATAAAGAGCCATGTCGGGAATGTTGGCAGACGTACGTTATTTCGAACGTAAGCAGAAGAGACAGCAAGCCATCCTCGAATCCAACCTGCAAAACTGACAACAATTCTTTATTGTCACAAGTCGGCCGTTCTTTTAAAAAACAACTTTAAAGTTTCATAAACTATTTTATTCTACAGGGTGTCTCAAAATTCCTTCAACATCCGGAAATTGGAGGTTCCTGAGATCATTTGGAGCGACATTTTCCTTCGCAAAAATGGCGTCCGTGGCTTTGTTAAGGAGTTATTAACGAAAAACACGGACCAATCAGAGTACGATCTAAACGCGTGTTGGCACAGTCAGCCCGGCGCACAGTGTCACAAGCAATTGACAAAAATCGGAATAGTCACTGCTTCGTATCGATTGAAAACTATGTTCATACTATGTCAAAATGTCCAATTAAATCATTTTTTGAAAAAAAATTCAAAAAATTCAGTACGAAATTAATTATATGCGAATTTGTAAGCGAAAATTTGAAAGATGAAATAGTACATCAGTTCATAGTGTAACTTGTTTACGTTGTGTTATGAACAAAAGACGTTTGTAAGAAATAATCTTTTTATAAAATGATGGCTAGGGGTTGGCTAATTATAATTCATCTTCAAAAATTTTGTAATACTTATGCGCTGGTTAATACTTAACCTGAAATGAAACCATTAATTTTTATTGGTTCCCCTAATCTTTAGTAGAGGATTTTAAAAAAACACCTCGAAACACTTCTGGGATTTTTTGGCGTTGTATCGGTAAGATAGTATATTTTGATATTATGTAAATCGTAATTGCGAAATCTTGCGAAAAACAGAGTTATTTAACAAAATATGTAGCAAGAACTTTTCTTCATATCAATAATTTCTATTATATTTATATATTAATAGTATACTTATATATTAATAATGATACTTAAAAATTGTAAATACTATGTACTCGTAACTTTTGATTAAGTATGACTAAATGTTTAGACCAGAGCGAATAGTCCTACTTTTAGTTAGTTGCGGCAGGCATAGTAGAGAAAGAGTGTATATGTGTCGAGGAGGCGAATGTTATAAGAGTTTAAAACGAAGTTTCAGTTTCGGAAGAACTGAACTGAAAATTCATCTACCGAAAACCAGCAATAAAACAAAATTTTGTTTATAAATATCGTTTTGCAATGTTTAAATAAATTACTCTATTTATAATAATATCATGTTGAGATTGCTTTCAATATAAATAAAAAAACCCACTCTGTTTCATCATGTCTCTATCATAAACAGAACAAAAGTTATTGAATTTTGTCCAAAAAACAGGGTTTTCGTGACACTGTGCGGCGCGGCAACAGTCAATTGGCCGACTGTGCCAACACGCGTTGAGGTCGCGCCCTGATTGGTCCGTGTTTTTCGTTAATAACTCCTAAACAAAGCCGCGGACGCCATTTTTGCAAAGGAAAATGTCGCTTCAATTGATCTCAGGAACCTCCCATTTCCGGATGTTGAAGGAATTTTGAGACACCCTCTGTATATGGGTAACTGAAATGCGTAAAAAACAGATGTATTGCGGAATTTTCAAATTGTTAACCAGCAGAACTTACTACTAATTACATGGTGCATATTAAATAATGCAAGTAGATGGAACACTCGGAGTTAAGCATTTTTCGGGGCGGACACGGTTTGTTTACTTTTGGAACTGTGGAGCTGCGCTTCCTTCATAATACAGTCCCGAGGCGCTCAGAGATTATGTCTTGGCGCTTTCTATATTAATTTCTTAACTTCTTTTGAGCCAGAAATCCACCTAACAGAGTTCATGAATGTACTTAGATCCCTCGTAAAACTATAAATTCAAACGTTGCATATTAAATGTAGTCTTTTCTTGTATTTCATTTACTTAATTACTTTCTAATATGTAATTCACTTAATTTCTTGTATTTAGTTTCGTTGCCATTTTACACATTGTAGTAAAATATTGTCCAATATTAACAACAAATATTTCTGCGATACTAGTACAATTGTTAAAACAAAGATGAAAATTGTGAAATTAGAACAAAGGAAATGTGTGTGAATAGAATGTATGTAATTGTTATTAATAGACTGCGGATCTTTATGCAAAATGAAAAATGTTTGCATTGATTGCAAAATAATAATTTCTTATTAAGCTGAAAATAATACACTGATGTCCTTAAACCTTTCTAATATGTTCACTGCTTTAAATTGTACGTACCCATTTTTGTGATAAATGCATGAAATCCCCAGTCAAGTTACTAAACAGAATATAATTTTTAATGCTTTCGGCACAAGGGTTCGATCATTTGTTACTTAATTTACAAAGTAATTTTGCAAATTACTAAAGTAATTCCGACGTTTCGATCTACATTCAGATCATCTTCAAGGGTTATTAGAATTGCGTCTGTGAAAAATGTTTTTTAACAAATTAAGAATATTTTGAAATTTAAGAATACATAACAGAGAAAGGGAAAAATGCTGGTAATAAAACTACTCACTAGCTTCGTAATGAACATTAATAAATTCGACGTGAAACTGTAATACTTGTTGAGTGCATGCCGGTTATCGAGACACTGAAGTAAACAGTAAACATTAGGCAAGAACGTACAAGATCATAGATCGAAGTATACCAATCAATATTAGGCGGTAAATTTGAAATTACTTTGAAATGCAATAACACTTTTCAAACCTCTTGTAACTGCTTATATACCATATCTATGAATTTATGGTAATTCATTGACATTCATCTGTCTCCATGAAATAACTACGAAGTGCTCAAGTTGTATGCGAGAACAATTGATGTTAAATGGTTGAAGCAAAGAAAAGTTTCATTTGGAACATTTGAAATGATCGAACCCTTCGAACAAATACGATCGACAGAAAGCTATAATTAAACAGAATATGTGAATTCATTTCCCCATATGTAAATTATTTTCCGATGTGATTGTATATACTCTACATACACATGTGTAATGTCCACATACTTCGGTCACATAATTTGAAAAAGTGTAGATTTCAACTTTTGTTTTAACCCTTTCAGCACATACCGAACTCGTATAACTAATCAGTTATTTTTCACATTCACCACGAAAGATACTTTTGTTATCGGTGGCGTAGCTTCTCAACTACCCTGACCATTGTACGTTCTATCCACATCTAGAATTATAAATGATCTCGTCGACGCCCGAGTGGCGCTCTTCTTTCCTTCTCTCCCTCGTTTAACATTTTATAACTCCGAAAACTGTGCGTACCAACTTCTCAAAGGAATTATATTAGCAGATTTTGTTTATTAAATGATTATTGCTGATTTTCACATTTTCACAAACTGTTAAATATAAGTAATAAAAAACTAAAATTAAAATAAACTATTCGATTTAAAATATCCTATCTAAAAAATTATGTCGATAACAAATATGTTTACGTTATTTCGAACATAGGTAAATTCAAACATTGTGGTACTAAATATTTACCTACGTATATCCTTCAAATATAATTTGCTAGTTTATAAACAGTTGTATATAAAGTATTCGCACAATGCTTATTGTTTACTAATTTCAGTCAAAATATTGCAGAACTTCGTTTATTTTATCATAAACCAGAAAAAAAGATGTGAAATACACATATACATATTGTTAAAAATGGAAGAAAAATATCCGACATGTGCCTATATCTTTTAGAAAAATAATAATAAATATCCAGAAACTTACAAACACGTAATAAGTATTTATAGAGCACATACGTATACATATCGCAAATCTTTTTTACAATCATTCTGGATCCTTCTAACAACATATAAATATTGTTAAAAATGTAAGAAAAATATGCGGTATCTATATCTTTTAGAAAAATAATAATAAATATTCAAAGAGTTAGAAACATGCAATAAGTATTTATACAGCGCATACTGTAGGTGTACAAAATATTCGTAAACTTTCTAAAATAGAATAACTTTTTTATAATTGTACCAAACGACCTGATTTTTTATAATCAATTAGAAGCGTTGGTTTACGAAATGATATGCAAAAAAGATTTTCCAAAAATTATAATTTACAAGGTTACATGCAAAAATAAGAAAGACATTTTTTTAAACTTTTTTATTTGAGCCCTTAAAGAAAATTTAAAATATATGTTTTGCAGATCTATAGTAGTTACACACATGTTGAAAATATCCTCGAAATCGATTAACATACGCACGAGCTACAAGCGGTTAAAAATGCTGAAAATCGTAGTTTTACACGACTTTTGATCAGTTTCTGCTTCAAATCCACAGAATCGTACATCTTTCGATGCGTGTCGTTTTTTCCTGTGTCAACCGATTTCGATGAAATTTTCAGTATGTGTATAACTAACATAGATCTAGAAAACATATATTTTAAATTTTCATTGTGGACCCAAATTAAAAAGTTTAAAAAAATGCCTTTTTTATTTTTGCATGTACCCTTGTAAATTGTAATTTTTGGAAAATCTATTTTTGCATATCACTTCGTAAACCAATGTTTCTAATTGATTATAAAAAATCAGGTAGTTTGGTACAATTATAAAAAAGTTATTCCATTTTAGAAGGTGTACGAATACTTCGTACAACCACTGTATGTATAGATATGACAAATCTTTTTTACAATTATTTTGCATACTTCTAACAATGTAGGACTGCATATTTCTTATTTTTTCGAATTTGGTTAATAAATTTATTATACTCTACAGTATTGTTGTTACGATTGTGTACTGTAAGAATACATTTTACCGTTTGTATTTGCCACAGAATTCTACAACCGAACGTTAACAGAACACTTCCGGCACCATGATTTATATTATGTGTACGTGCACCATCGAGTATATCACTTCATATCACTCTAATTGATACTTAAATGTGCTCGTATGGGTGTTGATGGTGGCGAAGTCGATGGTTAACAAGTTAAATTATTTTACAACACGGCTGCAGTTAGGGTACATTTACGATCTCCCTTAACAGGTATCAATGAAGTGTATTAGCTAGGCCCGTTAAGGTGACGTCTGGAACGACGAGGTAACCAGGCGAACGAGCCAATTAGGTGGTCCTTATCTACAGGCTGTGCAATATCAAAAAGTTTTTCAAGATTGTTTTGATCTTACACCTCTGAAGATTTAAAATTTTAATAATGTCATATCATTTTCACACATACAGTGACTCGGATTAATATTCGGACCCTCTAAAAAAGACGATAACTTGTTTAATATTGTACTATTCGATTTGAACTTTTTTGGAAAGCTAGAGCAATCGGTTTACATCAGGATGAGAAAAAAAATTTGTCAAAAATTGCAATTGATCGGGATTGTGGAAAAATACTCAAAGTTGCATTTTACAACTTTATTATATGGGCCTATATTGAGAATTTAAAAAATATATTTTGAAAATTTCGTCAAAATCGGTCGACGTTGCAATGAGCTACAAACGTTTCAAGATGATAAAAATTGCAGATTTTCACGATTTTTG